>JAMAHF010000091.1:0-139554 GCA_023627405.1 Penicillium sp. S1316
AATGGTCTTGGCATCACGTGTTTTGGGGTGACTCTCATCTGAGCTCTGCGGGAAGCTCGGATGAGCTGTGTACTCGCCCAACCAGGTTCGTATTCGTTGATCCTCATTTGTCACCCCCTTCTCGCCACCGACGAATGACATGGAGGCGGTTTCCTCTGCCAGGCGCATCCAGGTTTCAGCCTGGATGCGACCTCGCGTGCTCTTTCTGCCAGGGGATCCTGTTTCAGTTTTCTCAGCCCCTTCCAAAGCCGTCCAAGCTAACGGAAATGAGATCGTGGCTTCAATCGAGCGATGAAAATTATTTTGAATATTCTACTGAGAATTCAGAGCCCTGATGGAAAGAGTGGCAGGTTAAAATCTTGATTTTTTCTGGTCTTGCCGCAACACTTGGATTCCTCGTGCGGCAATACTGGGGCGCCCAACAGTGGTTACACACACGTCACCTGCGCCGATTCAATCAACCCGCTTAGGTACCAACAAAAGAGGCTCATGCAGTGATCTGAGCAAACCGGTCGAGTAAGTCACATGAAGTGGCTGTTGCTCTGCCACGTCATCACCACTGCCGCAGCGAGCCTTGTGGTCGGTCCCTCATCGACCACTGTTTTTTTCGCGGCAATCGACTCTGCTTCATCAAACACACCATATATCGTATTGTCTGAGGCTCTCTAGCCTTGAAGGGCTGCCTTTATCCTGGTCACCTCGATGGCTTTGCCTCCCACCAGCCGGGATGATTTCGAAATCGCGATAGTTTGCGCATTGGAGGCTGAGTACAACGCGGTAGCAGAGGTTGTCGACCACTGGTGGGACGATCACGGCTACGAGTTCGGCAGGGCTCCTGGGGATGAAAACATCTATACAACAGCTCGCATCGGCAACTCTGATGTTGTATTAGTCCTGCTATCTGGTGCAGGAAAAGTCATCGCCGCCAGCTCCGCGACAAGCCTTCGATCGAGCTATCCACGAATAAAGCTTCTGCTGCTGACCGGAATCTGCGGCGGTGTGCCTCTTGTGGGAACAAAGGAAGGGATACTCCTTGGCGACGTCGTTATCAGCGAGACTGTTATCCAATATGACCTCGGCAGGCATTACCCTGACAAATTCATAATAAAGCATACAGTTGAAGAGAGCCTGAGCAGGCCGGCAAAGGAAGTCCGCAATTTGGTTGCCCTCTTCCGGACGAATCGCGCACTACACAAACTTCAACAACGAGCAGCCTTTTTCCTCGAGCAGATTCAGCACAAACCGCTAGGCGACAGCCCTAGAACAAACTACCAGTATCCTGGAACTGCCAACGACAGGCTGTTCGCAGCAAGCTTCCGGCATAAGCATCACCGATCGTCGGATTGTCTCTGCAGACGTTGTCACATGGGGTCGGATCCAGTTTGCGAAGAGTCCCGAACCCTATCATGCGAGGAGCTTGGATGCGATGAGCAAGCCCCCATGCAGAGGCACCGTCTGGAGGCAAAGCGACTGCTAGAGCTCGAATGTCGAAACAAGGAGGCCCAGGCTCCTTGCATATTCGTGGGGCGGATTGGGTCAGGCGACATAGTGCTCAAATCTGGTGAGGACCGTGACAGGATCGCCAAGGCCCACTCAATCCTCGCTTTCGAGATGGAAGGTGCCGGAGCCTGGGATGAGCTCCCCTGCATTGTCGTCAAAGGGATCAGCGACTATGCGGATAGCCATAAGAACAACAAGTGGCAGGACTTTGCGGCTGCGACGGCAGCATCTACGATGAAGGCGCTTCTGGAACGGTATACCCCTACAGACAAACCGCTAAATATTCTACCTTCTCTTCAGAGCTTGCAGGCGGAGCCAGGAATGGCCTATCGCGAGAGAAGGGATAATCAAAGTCGAATTCCTGTTTCTGGTGGCTCTTCACATAATCTCGCAGACTCTGACAACCGGTTAAGAAGGAAATCACCTCGCGGAACTATCGCTGATGGTTATGATGCTTCCACGGCACCTACTGCTCTTGCGCCATCACCGCTGAAGTACATAAGGGGTCTTCCGACTGGAGAAAATAGCCGCGGCTCTGGATATGTAGACGACAGTGTGTTCGCTGCCACAAATCTAGCCCAGAGCATTGAATTAGAAGGCCACGCTGGCATTTCTGAACAGGGTATGTACTGAAACCATTGATATTGCTGTCAGATTTAACACGCATACTAAAGGATCTCGGGATTGAAGATCACAGCTTCCTGGACGCCTTCCAACTGACGACGCCTCACCCCAAAGAGGCAAGATTTATTGGCGCCATCGACTCCACTACAAAGGGATTGCTCGTAGGTCAGCTGTACTTCGCCAAGATCGATGAGCGGCTTACCCATCTGGCTCCTGCCCAAGGTAACACTTGTCGCTGGTTCCTTTCCAAGTCTGAATACACCGAATGGTACAATAATGTGAAAGTGCATGACCACTGCGGCTTCTTGTGGATTAAAGGCAACCCTGGAACCGGAAAATCGACCCTGATGAAGTTCTTGTTCGAAAATGAGCGGTCCAATACCAAGCATGACCACTTGCGGATTTTGCTGTCATTTTTCTTTCTCGCTCGAGGCACGGCCGAGGAAAAGTCAACAGTCGGCCTTTACCGGTCTCTTCTCCACCAGCTTTTTGAAAAATTACCGCGGCTGATAGAAAGCTTGGACTGGATGACACCCGACGGCGCGAGGGTCATCCAACGGGATGGTTGGTCTGAGGAAGCGCTGAAGCAGACCTTGAAGCACGCTGTCAAGAAGCTTGATGATATTTCCTTGACGATGTACATTGATGCGCTGGATGAGTGTGAAGACAGCCAGGCTGCGCGTATGATTCGGTTTTTCGAGGAGCTATGTGACTCTGTTGGAAATGGTATAAGAATTTGCTTCTCCAGTCGACACTATCCGCACATCGAGATCACGACAGGCACCGAATTGACTCTTGAAGATGAAGACGGGCATAAAGACGACATACAAAAGTACATCAAGTCAAACCTCAAGCTGGGCAAGAGAAGCCAGCAGACTGAGTTGCTGCAGTCAGAAATCCTCGAGAAATCTTCTCGCATCTTCCTTTGGGTCGTCCTTGTCATCAAAATCCTAACTGAGTTGCCTGACAAGTCCATTAAGAAAATGCGCGAGCGCCTCAAAGAAATTCCAACCGAACTTGCCAAGTTGTTCGAGATGATCCTTGCACGAGACGGAAAGAACCTCGAACAGATGAAGCTCTGCCTCAACTGGGTCCTCTTTGCGATCCGTCCCCTCAAACCACAAGAGCTCTACTTCGCCATCCAGCTTGGCCTCAACAAAGAGAGCTCAACATACTGGGACACGGACGACATAGATATCGACTCGATGAAAACCTTTGTGAAAAGTTCTTCCAAAGGCTTGGCCGAAGTAACGCGCAACCAGGCTTGTGAAGTCCAATTCATCCACGAGTCCGTTCGAGAATTCCTGCTCAGTCAAGACGGGGCTCGATGGTCTGGGCTTTTGTCTTCTGGTAACTTGGTGGGCCATGGTCACCGGCATTTGAGGGATTGCTGCCTGGCTCAGCTCAATGCGCCAATCACCCAGCACATCAATATACCAGATCCCCTACCAAAGCCTGCCAAAACAGAAGAGCTGCGCAAAACCATTTCCTCCGAGTTTCCGTTTCTTGACTATTCGGTCCTTGGTGTCCTCCACCATGCCAACAGCGCTCAACATGCGGGGATAGACCAGCAAGCCTTTCTTGCAGATTTCCCTCTGCACAGGTGGGTACTTCTTAACAACACCATTGAAAGATACGAAGTTCGGCGATATACGCAAACAGTTACACTCCTTTACATCCTTGCGGAAAGGAATCTAGCCGACCTTATTCACATCCACGCTCACTTGGAGTCCTGGCTTGATGTTGGAGATGAACGCTACGGGCCACCAATTTTTGCTGCACGAGCTAATGGAAGTCATAAAGCGGTACAAGCATTGCTGAAAGCTCAGATACGCATGCAATCAGAAGACTCTTCCATTCGCGACCAGTTGGAGGGCTGCCTGGAAAATGCAGATAACAAAACTACCTTTGGGCGTAACTTCACGTTCGCACGTACCAGGAGTGTTACTGATCATGTAAGTGAGGAAGGAGACGAAGTAGTCCTCAAATTTCTCTACATTTTGGGTAAGGACGAGTTCGAGTGGAAACGGAATAAGGATACACATCTTCGGATGCCGCTTATCTCGGCCGCCAGGAATGGACACCTGGGCGTTGTTAGATTTCTTCTTCAGAAGGGTGCTGAGGTGAATTCAAAGAATAAGAGGGGCAGGACAGCACTGTGGGAGGGGGCATCAAACGGCCATGGAGGTGTGGTTAAGCTACTCCTTGAGAACGGCGCTGAAGTTGGGTCTAAGGATGCTGATGGTCGAACACCACTATCACAGGCTGTAGCAAACATGCATGAGGCTGTGATGAAACTACTGCTCGAGAATGGCGCTGAAGTCGAGTCAAAGGATACTGCTGGTCGAACACCATTATCACACGCAGCATCCAACGGGAATGAGACTATGATGAAGCTACTCCTGGAGAATGGTGCTGAAGTTGAGTCAAAGGATAATAATGGTCGAACACCATTTTCATGGGCGGCAACATCGGCAACATCCTCTAGCAGGGATGCGGTTCAGCTACTGCTTTTAGACCACAGAGTTAACCCAGAATCAAAGGACAAGGACGGTCGAACACCGTTATCATGGGCGGCAGCATCCTATTGGACGGATAACAGGGATGTGGTTCAGCTATTGCTTTCGGACCACCGGGTTGACCCAGAAGCAAAGGATAAGGATGGCCTAACACCATCATCATGGGCGGCACGATTATCTAACAGTGATGTGGTTCACCTGTTGCTTTCGGACCACAGAGTTGACCCAGAATCAAAGGACAAGGACGGTCGAACACCGTTATCATGGGCCACGGAAAAGGGCAATCACGAGGTGGCCAGGCTACTAGAAGAGAAATGTTCCTCACTTAGACTCGGTGCCTCTGCTGTATAGATTGTGGAAGAGAACAAATATCGAGATGGAGACAAGCGGGAACCCCACTCCATTTCAGTCTGACAGATCGATTGCGACAGCATTTTCTTGTCATATATATATATTCCATTGTGTGGCTGCACGATGTCTAAAGAATAGAATCATGTAAGCGTGAGCAAAGGACTAAAGTGTAATAGAACTGCTATCATGCGTTTGACTGCAATCAAATGCCTATGCACACCAGTGATATGGACAGCGACGCAGGAGGGGTTTATGTCAAAACTCGCAAAGTCTTGGAGTGGAATCTTCACCGGCTCTGCGCATTTAAATCTATTTGATGCCTTGTTGAGTTCCGGGAAAGCGGCACCTCAAGTGACGCCTCACTCACAGCAAAGGATCGCCCTTGCTAGGAAATAGCAATGCCATATTATTGTACGGTCACGACTTTTGACACCTTGGTAGTCCTTGGTTAGGACATCCGGGTAGTATATAGACTCCAGCACCGATTCGGTCACCCCTCAGCCTTGGCAAGGGAACATATATGGGCGACCAGTTCGAAGGTAGATCAGACTGACAGAGCCCTGATATGCCGGCGGAACGCGATGTCATGTATGCACAAGATCCCCGGATTCAAAGGAGCGTTTTAATGACTTGACGCATTTCAAGTTAGTCATGATCGCCGCAAGACAAAGCCCATATTTTGGCTACAAGCCATTTTTGGTGTGCAAATTGGACTGTATGTGGTTTGTTTCTGGGTTGCGGCGGGGAGAAGGTTCAACGGTGTTCAGAGCTGGTTCGGGCCATCTATAGCGTGTGTGGAATAATTCGCCGAAGTCTTTTTATGGCAATTGCCCGTCTTTGGTGGTCACGAAATCCAACTTTTTTGTGTCAGTAGAGAGCTAATTTGTGGACAATCGAGGTGGCGCTACAACTCTCCCTAGGGGTGTTAGGGTTGCAATAGCGTCACAAGCGCGCTTCCTGAAACTATCTCCCGATAATATAAACTCTCAGGGACAGCACCTACCAGTTTAATTGCGCAAGACCACCCCGCTACTGAAATAAATGATTTCCTAGAAAACCCCCGTCACCCTCAACCAGCCAGTTTCGAAGCCCTCGTCCTCAATAGCGTGACCTCATCTCCGCGGCCATGATCATAATCCGCAATCTCGACTCTGTCGCCACAGAGAGGTTCTTTGCGGGTTGGAAAGTGTATTCACTGAATCAAGGAAAAAAGAGACGGAGACAAACAATTCTAATCCAAACACCACACTAGCAACCTTGATCAGAATTTGAGAGATAACCATGTTTCCCACTCCAACCCTTTCATTGAACGAAGATAAGGGTCACGGTACAGCCGTTGTTGGATTCGACCTGATGTTTTACTAAGATACATTGGGTAGTTGTGGATATGTCTGCCAAGGAATTAGTATGAATCTTTTATTGAGCAACTATAAATAAATAAGACTTTGCCATTTACCTCTCTTACTTCTGAACTTAGTAATAAGCTACTCTCCCGTATATTAGAAACGATGACTGTCCATTTATTTTATGTTGCATGTCATTAGAACAAAGATTAGCTCCTATTAGCAAGAGTCTTGATCTGCGGTGGCTGCACTAAACAAAGTCGCTTCTGGTATATTCCTTGCATAGAGGTAACCTCCCTTATATAACTACGGAATGATTCCTAAAGAATTAATCACTAACTTATATAGTATTCTCCCATATAGCATATTAAGGAAAGATAATACAAAATTATCAAATAGATTGTGTATAGAGTGGAAGTTAATCCCTATCGTTTATCTATACGGACAGCATGGCTTTCCTTAAACTTAATTAGTTAGCCTATTAATGTGGCCACGATAGAAACCGTTTTTTCGTCGACTCGGATGGGCGATAACAAGGTGTTGCTAACAAGCATCTGAACACGAAAGCACTTGAGACACAATTTCACAGAGTAAACGGCCAAAAAGTCTATCGATATTTTTTAAAAGTACTCGAATATCCATCCGCATTCTCGACGAAATCAGTGGTAGCTGAGAGGTTGGGCGTTGTATTGTTGAGCTCAGGCTGGACTCAGCATAAAAACCTCATGATAAGTACTGACTTTATGTCGAGTTTTTAGTCCGGAATCTACACTTTAGTTTTTCTACACATGTGCGCTCACTGTTATCATAGCCATCTTATCATATTTCGATTACCATGGAGTCTATACAACACCGCGACCATGCTACCGAAGTTCCTGTGCCACCGACGGCACTGCGGCCGAATTTGACTACTTCGGTAGGGTCCTGGTTGGTAATGTGCGGCAACCCTGTGGCATGGCTCTTATCAGGAAATGCCCCCGAGTTTTACTACGAAGTCGGTGATCCTCACTCGCAGCTGTGCGCTGCATTAGCACGATCCCTTCTTCCGCAGATCAACTGCCCACTCCGAATCCTGTTGGTGCCGAGCCCCTCCCCTTCAAAAAACATCCCGAGGAGGCTCGACAACGTCGCTTTGCTGCTACTGATGCGAGCCGCCTTGCCTCCTGATACGGCTTGCGGAGTCCAATTGAAACCTCAAGCGCACAACATGAGGCATTCGAAGCGTGCCTGAGTCGCATCGCCCAGGATCAGGATGTAGCAGCATTTCTTTCGGTTGAGCACGACTGCCTAGTGAAAACAGCTGCGAAGCAAGCGCTTCCTACCCCAACGGACGCAGACCTCCTGCGTCTCAATTAGGAGCTGCAAGTAAATGCTGTACGCCGCGAGAGGCTCGGCCACTATCTCCCGGCTATGTGGCAGTATCGTGGCGAGTGGTTTTGGGCGCTCGATCGCCTACAAGCACAAAGCGCCCTCGCACAGGGAACGGTAATCGGCGATTTCGAGCCATCTGCACTTCCGCTTCCATCCCCCGCCGGTGCATTCGCAGCCGACACCGAGCTAGAATTCTGGTTCAGCTTTCGAAGCCCATACTCCTATCTCGCCGACGTCGAGCTGCTACGCCGTCGCGCTCGCCGCGGCGAAATGCCCCAGCCCCATCTAGTAGTCCGACCGATCCTCCCAATGGTAATGCGCGGGCTCCCCGTCCTCCTCGCAAAATGATTCTACATCGCCCGCGACGCGAAGCGCTGCGACGATGCGCTGCACATCCCCTTTGGCTGCATCAGCGATCCGGTCGGTGAGGGCGTTCTGCGACTCCTGACGCTTTCCCAACTGAAGCTTCGGTCGACGAGCAATTGCGGTACTGTGTGGTTGTGGGACAGGCAGTGTGGGCGGAAGGGTTGGACGTGCGGCGCGATGATGTGCTGCAGAGCGTGATCGAGCGTGCTGGGATGGACTGGGCGCATTCGCACGCGCTGCTGGCTAAGACAATCAACACGGACTTTGCACAGGGACACCTTGATGCTCTATTCGAGGCAGGGCTTTGGGGTGTACCGAGTTTTCGATGTGGTGCCTTTACCACTTGGGGGGCATGATGGGTTGTGGATGGTAGACCAGGTAGTAAGTAGTGTAGTGTCTAGCGACGAGGAGGCCTAGATCCTAACATCTATTCGGCCATTTAGGAGCAGTTTTAGCGTACCGGACTCTATCCGATATTATTACCCTATTGGAATAAGCATAGATTAGATCTTGCGGGCGGCCGGTCGAGACGAGAGCGTTGCCTCGATATGGGCCAGCGGGGAAGGCGCCACAGAGGCTCACCCTCTTCTTGTCCTCAAACATGCCGTCTTTCCGATCCTTATTACTGCTACCAAGTGCCTTGGTAAAAGCCTGATGCGTATGCGTTACCGCCGTTGAGCCATTCCTTCAAGTAACGCAATTAGGGTTGCTGTCCGATTCTGACGGAAAGAAGGCAGTCAGAGCTGAGACAAGGGCGACATAGGAGCTCCACTGCCATGGCCTGGGCAGCATTGGCACTGGGGACCTCTCCTTGATCTGTGTCAGTGCCTTTACTTGAACTGCAAAACATGCCTGTTAAGGCCAAGATGTAAAAAGCATCGGGAGAACTGGAGAGTCGGGAATCGTATCATGACCTCCCTGGCTCGAGCCTAGTTATACAACAGATTCAGCTCAGATTCGTCGGGATATGCCTATAAATCCCTACCACCCTCTTCGCGGAACCCATATCCAACATTGTTAAACGAAAAAAGAAAAACCTCCCGCGGGTAGCCAAGACATCATGAATCTTAGCACCAAATGTCGCGATCGTGAGATAAGCTCCGACAATCTCGACAAGCTCCCACTGCCACGTCGGCGCATCCAGCCCCTTCATTCGTCGCGCCGCCCTCGCGCGCACGCCATCCCGTCGCGCGATTGCTTCCCTTTCCTTCCCAACCCAGTCGCTGCGACCTCATCGCTTGCACCGTTGGAGGCGGTGATTGCGACATGGGCGCGCGGAGGTTTTTTTTTTCGTATCCAGTATTTACTCCGACTGGGCGGGAAATCTTGGAGTAATTGCCATGTGGTTGACAGGGTATAAAGTGCTGTCAGTGTCGTGTGTTGGAGGTTTCGATAGATATTAATTACCCAGTCCCTGTCAATCGCAATGGCCGACGAGACGAAAGCACCCGTTGAAAATGTGGTGCGAGCGCCCAGCACGACGAGCGAGGAGGAGAGGAGGAGGGAGATTCTCTCGTCGTTCACGCCCGAGGAGGATAAGGCGGTTATGAAGAAGATCAATCGTCGGTTCCTTTGGTTGATCAGTATAATGTATCTCATCAAGACGGTACATTCATTCCCCATCAATTGCAGTGACAGGGAACAAGTAGCTGACTGGGCTAGATCGACTATACCAATGCTGCATCCGTCAAGGTGCTCCAGGTCGGGCAGGACAGAAACGTCATGACCGAGTTGAGTATGACTGCGAATGAATACAACTGGGTTCAGTCGATCTACTTTGTGTGTAGCATCCCTTTGCCTCTTCTCAGGGTGTGGTCTAACGAAACCAGATCAGCTACATCGTCTTCGAAGTCCCCAGCAACCTCGTCCAGAAACGCCTCACTCCCCGTCTGTGGCAATCTCGCATCATGCTAACATGGGGCATCGTGCTTGCGTGCCATGCCGCAGTACAAAACAAAGCTGGTCTCTATGCTTTGCGCTTCCTGCTCGGACTCTGTGAAGCTGGCATGTTCCCTGGTATTGCCGCGCAGCTCTGCGGCTGGTACCGCAGCGATGAGATGGGCCTACCGATTATGTGGATGTTTGGGTTCCAGAATACATCTGGAATAGTGGGATCGCTGTTGACGTATGGAATTTCGTATATGAATGGAGTGAGGGGATTGAGTGCTTGGAGATGGTACGTACATTATTTCTCTCTCTGCATGGGGCATCCCTGACTGATACACCTTCGTAGGGTCTACATCCTTGAAGGGATCTTTACAATCCTCTTCGCAGCCGTCGTCTTCTTTGTCCTCCCCGACTGGCCCAAGTCCGAGCGAACGAAGAGATGGCTCACAGAGCGCGAGCAAGAATACGTCGAAGCGCGACTCTCCGAAAACGCGCCCAAGACCGACGACAAGAACTTTGACGTGAGCGAGGTTATCGATTCGCTCAAGGATCCCCGCACATACTCATTCATGATCTCGCAAGTGCTCGTCAACTTTGCCGGATACGCGCTCAGCTGGCAGCTTCCCACGATCACAACCAGTCTCGGATTCGCGGGTCTGCCTCGTAACCAGTTGCTGAACATCGCTCCCTCCGCGGCGTCGGTGCTCTCGATCATCTTCGCAGGATGGTTCATGGGCCGTGGATATATGACGCGCCCGGCGTTTATCATGTATCTCACCATGGGTCCTCATCTGCTCTTCTTCATCCTGCTTGCCGTGCTGGACAACAGGGTTGGAATCTACATCGCCTGCGTGTTCGGTACCATGTTCCACGCCGTGTACTTTATCCCGTTCTGGGCTTGTACGTCCTTTAACCCTGTTCTGATCTTGAAGTTTAAATACTAATCGCAAGCAGGGCGAAGCTCCTCTCTAAAAGGCACAACCGGCGCCGCCTTCACGCTCGCCTTCCAATCCTGCGTCGGCCAAGTCGGCGGCGTCATCGGGCCGCAGCTCTTCCAGTCGAAATTCGCGTACAACGGGTACAAGACTCCATTTGCGATTTGCGCCGCCGCTGTCGGAGTCTCGATTCTTGCGAACGGCTGGACGTGGTGGCTTACGCGGAACGTAGAGTATGATGTGCTGCGCGTCCAGAGATTAAGACTGAAAGAGGAGAAGGAGGGCCGGATCTATGCAGGGGAGGATATCCAGGTGTACAAGGAGAGGAACTTTTATGACGCTGTGGGGAGGAGGAGGGATGTATAACGATGTACAGTATAGCCAACCTATCCTCGTGCTCTGGTCAACTACCACATCGAGTTAGAGAGGAGCGGAATGGCGCCGAGTGCGGGGAATACCTAAGAGAGTAGCCGACTATTATTAATGTCCGGCCGAGGTTTCGTGCTGTCCTCGAGCTGCCACTGGCTGGACTTTAGTCATTCTGACTCTTTTTGGAGTAGAGCACGAAGCTGGGCGGACGGCAAACCGGCACAGATGCTGCTTGCTTTAAAACAGGCATTTCCCGGACTGGCCCATTGCATTCTGCTTTCGTAGTATTTCAGATCTGGGGAGCGAGCGCATCCTAACATGGACTGATCACTGCAACATCCGATAACGCTTCACCATGGCCGCTTCGGCAGACGAGAGGGAAAAGGGCACAGCGCAGGTGGCCGAGTCACCAGCGCCCCCAAAGGAGGGAGGGTTCCATGGCTGGCTCCAAGTCTTTGGCACGCTGTTTATCCTCTTCAACATCTGGTACTAGCTCTACTTCTGCCCACATAAATATTCAGCTAACATCCCTCCAGGGGCCTCGCTTTCGCCTTCGGCTCCTTCCAAAGCTTCTACGTCCTCGACTTCCTACCCCATGTGAGCACATCTGCAATCTCCTGGGTCGGAACGATCCAGTCATGGCTGCTGATCATCGGCGGCCTGATCGCCGGCCCCCTGTTCGACATGGGCTACTACCGCATCATGATCCTCGTCGGCTCCTTCCTCTCCGTCTTCGGCATCATGATGCTCTCCCTCGCTACGCAGTACTACCAGATCCTGCTCTCCCAGGGCATCTGCACGGGGCTGGGGTTCGGGCTGCTGTATATCCCCAGCATCACGCTGGTTAGTCGGAGCTTTGTGCGCAAACGCGCGCTCGCGCTGGGTGTTTCGACGGCCGGCGCGCCACTTGGGGGTGTCATCTATACGCTCATGTTTGAGCAGCTGCTCCCGAAGGTCGGGTTTCCGTGGACGGTGCGGATCATCGGGTTCACGATGCTGGCGCTGTTCCTAGCCAGCGCGCTGATGCTCCTCTGGAAATCCGACAACACGGGCTCATTATCGACATCGACCGCAACAGCACGCACCCGCCGCCTCTTCGACGTCCGCGCCCTGAAAGACCCGCCCTTCTGGAACTTCACCATCGCGAACTTCTTCCTGTACCTCGGCTACATGACCCCCTTCTACTACATGCCCATCTACGCCGAGACGAAGCTGGGCACGACGCGCTCGCTGGGGTTGTACATCCTGATCATCTCGCAGGCGTCGTCGATTGTCGGGCGCGTCGTCACGACTGCTGTCGCGCACTATTTCGGGGCGATGATACCCTGGATCTTTTGTGGTGTTGCTTCGGGTGTTCTGTGTATCGCGTGGATTAGTGCGGATACTCTTGTGCGGTTTATTCTCTTCTCTGCGTTCTATGGTACCTCCCTCCCCTCCACCTCATCGCCTTCCTTCATATCATCAGCCAATGCTAATTGTGAGACTAGGCGGCATATCCGGCGCCCTAGTCCCACTCCCACCAAGCGTCTTCCCACACATCTGCCCGGACCCGACCGCGCTCGGCGCCTGGCTGGGGATGGCACAGAGCATCACGAGCTTCGCGACGCTGATTGGGGCGCCGATTGCGGGGGCGCTGGCGGATCTGGGTTCCCGCGGCAGCGACGATCTCCATTTCGTCAATGTCCAGCTGTGGTGTGGGATTCTGATGGTTTCGGGCGCTGTGCAGGTCCTCGGATTGTGGTTTTTGTTGTGGAAGTTGAGGGATAAGAAGGGGTTGTTGTGAGATGATGATAAGCCCCCGAGGGGTGAAGGTGGTGGGGGTGGAGGGATGGAATAAACGGACACAGTCAGAGGGAGACGATGTCTTAAGACGTAGTATCGTATGGTCTGGCATGGCATGGCATGGCGTTATTATCATCATAGGTAGTAGGTATCTCGAACAAAATACATATACAAAAAGAAATCCAAATATATATCCCCTTCCCATTTATCAACCCCAAGAAATCACCGATACCAAAACCACAACTCGCCATAACTCTGATATGTATCCCCTCCCGTTCCATTATCAATATCCAAACTCGTCGCCATCGTATACCCTTGCTCCTCAAGACACTGCATCAGATCGAGGATGAGGATGCGGCTCTGGACGCTGCCCTTGCCGCTGGATTTGTTCCACGGCGACCCCGTGAATTTCAGCTCGAAGTTACCCGACACGAAATCCTTGTTGCATTTCTCGACGCGCTCGCCGAAGAAGTCGATCAGTGCGCTTGCGAGCTCTGTTGGCGCGTTGATCAGGTGTAGGAGGTCGGCTGAGTCGAAGGAGATGCTGAGCCAGGAGTATGCGCGGGGTTCAGTATGTTGGAAGATAAGGCTGTCTGCACATTCAAGAAATACCTGTTAGCACAGTCCTTGCATATCTCTACCAGAAAGCAAAAGAAAAGAAAAGGACGGTGGCGTACCCTTCTGCCCATAACTCCCATCATTCCCCATCCGGCCAACCCGGCCACCCGACCGGGGCACCATCCACCCTTCCTTCGCAAACGCATTGAGGATCCCCATCAGCGTGATGCGAATCGCAACCTTCTCCTCGTCCTGCCCGTACGCAAACGGGTTCCCCTTGAGCTTCAGCTCCAGGCTATCGTCGAACTTCTGCACCTTCTGGATCCCCTTAGGCCACAGGCCCTGCACGATCTCGGAGACGAGCGCCGTCATGGGCTCCGGGAAGCGAATTAGTCGGATTCGGTCGGAGCCTGCGATCGAGAGCATTGCGTATCTCGTGTCGTGGCCCTTGATTGGGGCGCGGCTGTCGGCTACGGAGGCGGTTGAAGGAGCGATTGAGGAGGGCGCGGAGGGGAAGGGCGAGGGCGAGGAGGCGGTGCCGGTGGCTTCGGCGTAGTTGGGGGGTTCTTCGTTCATTCTGGATTTTTCGTTGGAGAGCCAGCTGAAGTTAAAGGCCATTTCCGGGGGTGATGGATTTTGGGAGCGACCGGCGCTGAAGGGTTGCGGGGGGGGGTTCGAGAGGGGATTCGTCTGCCTGTGCGTGATAAAAGAGAAGAGAAAAGAGAAAAGGAAAGAGCAAGAGGAGGATGAGTAGGCAGGCTTGGAGACCACCCTTCCTCGCCCTCCCCAGCCCCAGCTCAGCACTATAAAAGTGCCAGGATTATCTTTGCTGCCTAGTTCTAGAGGTGCAAGGATTCCGTCCAAAGCCACAGCTGGGCGCCCAGAAATCTGACCTGCAGCGAATCACATTACAATGTCAGCGACTGCGCCACAGGTCGTCTGTGTTGTTCTTGTTTTTGGACCCCACGAGAGCTTGTTCAAGTGCAACCCCCGCAGAGGCGTTTTGTAGTTGCCTGCTGTGCACAGCATATCTATGTATCTGTACTTTTGTAAGCCCTCTGATGCAACATGCGTGTCGTGTGCGTTGCTTGTCCGGTCGTGGCGGTGCACTATTTCTGCCTGAAGTTATCAATGCTTGTACTACCCTACATGACGGTTTGTTTGTCTTCTCCTGAAGATGAAGCGAAGATGAAGATGATGTCGCTCTCACTTTGGCAAGGCAATGTCCTGCAGACCTGGGATTGCTATCAAAGTCAGTGTCGTAGACTACATTTGACCCTACCCCACCATGACCCTGCGGACCCTCCCCCTCGGTCGCGGGATGACCACCTATTCCAGCGCAAAGGACAAAGAGCTCAATATCCTACAGCATCTGCAGTATCAAGATCAGAAAAATGAGTTCTTCTCATTCCTCGAGACCAAATCAGATTGCATCAAAGACATCATTGCGTATCATCTCCACTTGGATCCTTGCGCTATCAAAATCTCCGCCAAGGACAATGGCTTAACGGTAGTTACAATGTCTGCATACCCGTCGTCTTCGTTCCCGATGAGCGCGTCCTCTTTCGCGTGCCATTGCCCTATCGTGTTGGGGAAGACCTCTGCCCTGGAAGCGCGGACGAGAAGATCCGGTGCGAGGCCGTAACGTACGCGTGGATGGAGGAAAACTGCCCAGACGTCCCCATCCCAAAGTTGTACGGATTTGGCCTGTCCACTGACCTCACTGTAGAATAGCCTTTACTATTTGTTTGAACAAACTCCGATCCTTCTATCATGACTAATTGCGTTAGAAGTTTACCCGGCTTGAAGACCTCCCGCTTGCCCCCCGCTGTATCCATCGCTTGCTCCGCTGGCCCCGCTCCATCCTCGGCCTCCCACCTCTTTCTCTTTATACTCGGGCGTGTAAGCCAGCTCACACAGGAAGACGGAGGAATTCCCGGCTATCTGTTGATCGAGTATATCACGGAGACAAGGGAGCAGATGCTCTCCTCAACCTGGGCAGTGCAGAAAGAGAACGACGACCTACGAACAAACCTCTTCCGAGACCTCAGCCGCCTGTACCTGAGCTTAACCAGAACCCTGTAGAACAAATCGGATCCTTTATCATCGGTGACGATGCAAGCCTCCGCCTCGCCAACCGGCCGTTAGCGCTCGGTCTGCACGAGCTGGAGAACGAAGGTATTCCCGTGGATATGCCCTGCGATTACCTCTATTCGTCGACGGACTCGTACGTCCTCGATATCCTTGCTTACCATGATAATCGGCTGCACCATCAACTCAACGCAATTAATGATGCCAATGACTTTGTCTACCAAACATCAATTCTCAATGCAATGCGTGCGATCCACCCGCTGTTCTTCCGCCGCGAGCCTCGCCGCGGGTCCTTTTTTCCTTCCTTACTGACCTGCATGCGAGCAATATCTTCGTCGATGACAAGTGGCATATCACAGCCCTGGCGGACCTGGAGTGGTGTGTTTGCAGCCAACTGAGATGATCCATCCTCCACACTGGTTCGATGAACGTGCTGTCGACTGTGTAGATCCCAGCGAGAGGGACGGTAGTGGGAACGGTGGCACTCAGACAAGTGACCACCTTCCCGCTCATAATCATCAACAAGCGCCTCCCTCTCCACCAAATACCGATCTAGATCTGCTCTATCCTAATGGTGCTGACTGGAACCACTACGTGGGTGGAGAGTCCTAAAATCTCGAAGCGGAACGCACGCACAACATTTAGATGGGCGAGTTCGCAAGCGACTTCGAACTCGCTCCACGTCGTCGTCCAGGGAGGATGCCTTCACCACCTTTCATTTTATGTCTCTGCCCCTTACAGACCGTTTGCAGTTCCTTTCCTGGCTATCCAAAGGTTCTCTAGCACGCTGCACGTCTGACTCTTCACCGACAATACGTGAAGATGGGGAGGCGCGCGTGACCAGTCGCTCGAGTCCCCAGCTTGAGATCGAACAAAGTCCACGTGTTTGCAAGGGAGCTCAAAAAAGCTCGCAGAAAGGTATGCCGTGATCCGAGGAGGAGGCGGACCTCCTGGCGAAGCTGCGAAAGGACGAGGGTCGACCTGGGTCAGAGGTGACGAGGGTATTCTCAACGCAGCATCCAGGCAGAAGCCAAGACGCGATACAAGTCTTCTAGTGTACGACTCTCAACAAGAAAAAATAGGTTTAACGCCTTTCAGAAACAAATGAGAGCTCAGTTATCTTCTGATCATTGTACGAACTAGTAAAACGCAGCAAGCGCTCTTGTTGTCTCATCCACCGGTCTTTTGAAGCCACGAGTCGGCGTGAACAGGCTCGCCTGAGACGACTCGACCTCAGTGTACTCATACCCCTTACAGTGTAGCAAGGCATTGTGATCAGTGGATGGAACTAGCTCTGGGGAGAAATCTTAGCTCCGGTTTATTTGAGACTCAGCGTGCGCGTACCGTTCGTTGCAACGTTCCAGTGCTGTACCAGCGCTATAAGTGCTCTTAACAGTAGGTTCCCTGTTCAATACCATTGGCATAGTCGAGTTCTTGTCTACCCTCTTCAAGTCTGACGCTTCTCGGATCAAAGATATCTTCTGCGCGTAGGCTGGTGGCATAATCTTTCCAAGAAATTTATCGAACTCAGGGGCCGCGCCAAAAAACCCTCGAAGAACTCTAACATTATTGGCATACTTTCCAAACAAACCCGTCTTACTCACCAGAGACAGTCGAAAGAATTGCGAATATACGTTCCAATCCCTGAGAATATTAAAATGAGCATACGCATACGAAGAGGCGACAATTCATGTTACATTTCGGTTATCCCACGGGAGGCCTGAAGATTACAGTGGAGACTGATCAGCGTCGGGATTGTGTAGCAGTTATCCTTGTGCTAGGTTCAAATGATCCAGCGGCGTATTACTCAGTAGCACCTAGATACTGGTTAGGAAAATTGGATTGCAGATCGTCAAGCCTGTGCCAGTTGTGGGAGCTCCTGCGGGCGGATCTTCCCCTGCAAACAGAGCTTGAGGTTACCGCATCAACTTATATTGTGGAAGTTAATCATTACTCTACACCACCCGCATAGGGCAGTCTCGCGATAATGTTGTCATGCCGCAAAGTGCGCTTTGGAGGCTTTCATTTGGTATTCTTGCTCACGTGGGTTTCAATCTGAGTAGGAAACCGCTGTCCAGAATATTTCGCTGTAAGATAAGGGGAAGGGCGTATTCTGTATGCTACTTCCTAAGGGCAAATGTCACTGGGAGAGGGGTATAGCTCAACTGAATAGCATGTTGGAGGTTGAAGGGCGATCCACTGTTGGCAGCGGTAGAATACACGCTAATTCGTTGTTAGTCTCTTACACACGAAGTATCCAAGCAAAGCACGTCTCCATATCTCCAGCCTACTCCGCTCAGTTACATGGACTGGATGGAATCGACCTGGACCTTCAGAGGGCTTCGTCAACTGCAGTTCCGCAGGCGTATGCGTTCTCGTACAGATAATGGCCTTCACTGTCTCACAGGAGATCCGGTATGGTGGCCCAGCAAGACATATATATATATACATCAAAAGGCGACAACAAGAATTGAGTGACAGATCAAACCTCTACACAACAATCACGGTTTTAACTCTCCAGATCCTTCTTTCAAGATTCATAAACCAACCATCACAACAATGAAGTTCCTCACTCTATCAGCCCTCCCTCTGCTCTTCGGCGTCTCTGCCATAGCCACCCCCCTTGAGGTCCGCGACGACAGCGCCAACGTCCACGTCTTCTCCGGAGATACATGCAATGGAGCTTCCAACACCATCTCCGTGGTTGGCTCCCCTGTTGATCGATGTGTCGAGGCCGCCCAGGGCCGGCGCTCGATCTACGTTACCGGAAGGTACGTTCCGTAACAGCATCCTACACTGAAAAACTACGAGAACGCCGCTTAGCACAGTGACTAACAAGAACATTTACACAGTGGTTGCGAGGTTAAGACCTGGTCTGGCACCAATTGCCAGGGGAGTAGCTTTTTGATCAAGGACTCGGCCTGCCACTCTGTCTTGTATGGGTCTTTCTCTATCAAGTGCTAGAGAGCTAGAAGGGGACCAGGGTAGTGCTAGTGAGGCGAGAGGTCAGTTAAGAAGTTGTTCAGGTGGGAATTGGTTGCAACAGGAGGTATTGAGAAGGGCCGGGGTTTCTTGTTAGATCACCATGGGGGGCTTTGTGAGACAGGGAGCTCGATGGGTGTTCCGCACACTTGTTAGTTCTCTATGGGTTCATATTGTCGCCTAGTACGCTCGTTATATCTACATGAAAACTTGTTAATCTTGAATACGCTTTACTGGTCTTTAGGAATAACAATGCTGTACCCATTGGCAATTACAGATCTAAGATACCCTCAACTAGTCCCATCTGCATTAGTTATAATATGCGCCGCAATTTTCTCCGCTAACATATCTACTCCAGTGTAACCACATCAGCAACGTCCAGAAAATAGGGCTTGTGAGTTGAGAAAACATACAACACATCGACTGGAGATGCCTTGGAGGCAGAATCGCAAAAGCACTTGCATCCACAACCCTCACATTCTAGTTGTAATTATATGACAAAACATCTTTAGGGACTTGAGGTGATCGGTTTATATAGTATACATATTAATGATATATATATATAATTCGCAGCCAACACAAGTAGCCACCACACTCTGAAGGGAGCATGTCCTAACGCAAGATTTCAAGCGACAAAGTGAAGAAAACATACAATAACAATCGAGCCCTACACCTCTCGGCCGATTAAAGTAAGTAACCAAGTAATAATAGGATTTCCCTCTTAGCATCCATCGCGCAATCGCAGTTTAATCTGACGTCTCGCGTGCCCAGTAGGCTGGCTCCCCGCACGCGTCAATCCAGCCGATCCAGTCGTCGATCGCTCGCTCGCTTGCTCCCACCGCGCACTGGTGGACACGCTAATTAATTTGCCTGGCCCTGCCTGCAACTTAATCCATGATCCATGGAATGGATCCTGTAAAGGAAACTCGGTCATTGGGTGGGAAAAGGGTAGCTTGTGCTGCTCTCTTGCTCGGCCGAGTTGGTTCTGGTCTTATCACGCCATCGCGGCCCGCACTGATGCTATACCAGAACACAGTAGGGTAGAGCACGCGTCGCGGGGTTGTGCAACTGTTTGCAATGAGGGGTCGAGGGAGGGTATATAAGTTCTATGGTTCCAGCTCTTCATACCTCACAAGTTTGGGTTGTAGATTGGTTTGACACTGGTCCCCTTTAGCTTCTCCCGAGCTATATACCCTACATAAGCGCATCAAATAGCCTCTGTTCCGCCAAAAAAAAAAAAAAGAAAAGGAAAAAAAAAAAAAAAAACATTCAGAAACCACCATAATGACCGACCAGTCGAGTTCCGATCGACCGAAAAAGTCGCTCATCCTCAATGCCTTCGTAGAGATGTGTACGACTCCCTCTCCCCTTTCAACCCTCATCTCCTGCGGCTACTAACAATTCGCAGGCAGCGGCCACCAGTCGCCCGGCCTCTGGACACACCCCGAGGACGAATCGTGGCGGTTCAACGACATCGACCATTGGATCGAGCTCGCGCAGCTGCTCGAGTCCGCCAAATTCCACGGCATCTTCATCGCAGATGTTCTCGGCGGATACGACGTGTACAAGGGGCCGAGGAACCTCGAACCGGCGGTCTCTTCTGGTGCTCAGTGGCCCGTGAATGAGCCTCTGGCTGTTGTCCCTGCTATGGCGGCTGCGACGAAGAATATTGGATTTGGTGTCACGGTGACTACGACGTATGAGCAGCCGTATCATCTGGCGCGTCGGCTGTCCACGGTCGATCATTTGACAAGGGGGAGAATTGGATGGAATGTGAGCAGCGCCGACCATAGAAGTGAGGAATAAGCTGACGTTATAGATTGTGACTGGGTATCTCGACTCTGCAGCGCGGAATCTGGGCCACGCAGAACAGCCGCAGGTACATTCTGTCCTTCTTATGTTGTGAGCATAGCTGACAGATTAGCACGACGATCGATACGCCGTGGCTGAGGAGTATATCAAAGTGACATATAAGCTCTGGGAATCATCCTGGCGACAAGATGCGGTAGTCCTGGACCGCGAGCGACGGGTGTACACCGAGCCCTCACGCGTACGAGAGATCAACCATGTCGGAAAGTACTTCAACGTGCCCGGCCCACATATCTGCCAGCCCAGTCCTCAACGCACACCGGTTATTCTGCAGGCTGGAACCTCGAAAGCCGGAAAGACATTCGCTGCGCAACACGCGGAGGCCATTTTCGTCGCAGGCCACAGCCCCTCGATCGTAGCAAAGAACATCGCCGAGATCCGCGAGCTGGCCAAGACGCAGTATGGCCGCGACCCGCAGAAGATCAAGTTCCTCGCCCTGTTGTGCCCGGTTCTCGGGAAGACTGAGGAGGAGGCGCAGGAGAAATTCAAGTACTACCGCAGCTTGGGCTCGATTGAAGGGGCTCTCGCGTTGTTCGGCGGATGGACTGGAATCGACATTAGTGTCTACGGCGACGATGAGGAGCTGCGCCTGGTGCCCAGCAATGCCATTCGGTGGGTAACCTTTCCCGGGAGGAGCCGTACGAAGCTAACAGTACCAGCTCTGCCGTCGAGGGGTGGTCAAAAGCGACTCCGGAAGTCTCCAAGTGGACAAAGACGACGGTCGGTGAACATATCACGGTCGGAGGGCTCGGTGCGACACCGGTTGGAACAGCAGCTCAGGTGGCAGACGAGATGGAGCGTTGGGTGCGCGAAGCTGACGTAGATGGCTTCAACTTGGTGAGTCACTTCGAGATTGAAACAGCAAAGACTAACGGTCGCAGGCATATGCTGTCAAGCCCGGCTCGTTCAAAGACATCATCGACCTCTTGATCCCCGAGCTGCGTCGACGAGGACTATTCTGGGATGACTATGCTGTTCAAAAGGGCACTTACCGCGAGAACCTGTACAACCAACCCGGGCAGACTGGCCCTCCACAAGATCACCCTGCAGCCAAGTACCGGTGGCAAGCTGGAGTAGACAACCACGAAATTCCTGAATGAGGCTGAGGGAGACGTGTTGATGACGAGGGAAGGAGTGTCGTTTTATTCATAGACAGAGGCTGAGGCGCCTCCAAGTCTGTCCTTACGATGGAGCGAATAACGGCCCGTAAATATCTCGTTGCCTTAGGGAATGCTGATAATAACATGGTTAATATTAAATGCTTACACCCGGGAGCCGGATCTCGCAACTAGGCTGTGCGCCGATCGAGGCTGTCATGCGGGCAGACCCTGGTTCTTCTCTGCTGTAACCTGTGTCATCTGGGAACTTCCAGTCATTTCCATGTGGTAATCGACGCTGTCAGACTCGAGATTATGAGAATATGCTATCAGATATTTGCTGTTGACCTGTGTAACATTTCGTAAGCTGCGAACACCTGCAACCACAGTGTCGGAGTCGATGCGAGCGAGGGTGGGGGCAGGGATCTTAAAAAAGCACCAACAAGGACCCCAGCCTTCATCTCGTTTCTCCTCCGCGTCGATTGGTGGCAGATATGCGGAATGGATTCGCTTCGCGGCCTTAGCAGCGACTATCCAAGCCTCACTTCCGTGATTGGCTGCTTTTTATGGCTGCTCCGCCTAGCTGAGGGCTGATTAATGGCGGGTTTTCCTGACAAGGAGCGGGTTTTGCACGGGAGCAACCGTTCTGTGTGGTGCGTTTCCCTGGTTGCTTTTTCGGCCCCTCTGCAGCCTGCTCCTGCTCCTGCACCGCGTTTGGGGTTTATATTTAGCGCATTCGCCCCCTCCGCACGAGGCGAGACTTTCCTGAATCTCAAAAAATTATGGACAACTGAACGCGATGGATCCATTGAGTATCGCGGCCAGCGTCGCGGGCCTTGGGACTCTGGCATACCAGATGATCGGGTATCTCGCCCAGGTCAAGACTGGAGGCAAAGAGCGCACGCAGCTCCGCGAGGAAGTGACGCACCTGTGGCTGACCCTCACTGCGCTCCAGGAGCTGCTCTCCCCCGACGCGATCAAAGAAGACAACATCCCCGACGCGATCCGGCCGCTCCTCGCCCCGGACGGCGTCATCCGGCAAATCAAAACAGCGGTCGAGGAACTCGACAACAAAATCACGACACAGTCATCGCACGGAAAGATCAAACAGTCGCTCGCATGGCCGTTCACGCAGAAAGATGCGATGCAGATTATCAACCGCATCGCGCGCCTCCAAGCCACCCTCCACAACGGACTCACGCAGGCGAACTACCGAGTGACGCAGAATGTCTACCGTGACGGGCAACAAGTGAAAAAAGCGATCGACGAGGCTCGGCTGATGCAGCTGATTGAGTGGGTCTCGCCGCTGAATTTCGTCGCAAAGCAGAGCATGATCTGGAATCAACACCACAAGGGAACGTGCAGGTGGTTCCTCGACCGCGATGATTTTCGCGATTGGCGCGAGGGGGAAAATACTGTCCTTTTCTGCCCGGGAATCCCTGGCACCGGAAAGACATTCCTCGCGTCTATCGTATACAGCCACCTGGAGAACCTGCGTCTGAATGAGGAAGGCGGCGTCAAGGGCGCAGCAGTCATGATGCTCTACTGCAAATGGGACGATCCGCTCTCGCAGGTGATTGACAATCTGCTCTCGAGCATGATCAAGCAGTGTGTGCAGCGATACGGGTTGGTGGCTGACAATCTGGTCGAGCTGTTCGAGAAGCACAACAAGGAAGGAACGAGGCCCGCGCGAGAGCAGCTGCTGTCAACGTTGACCCTGCTCTTCCGCCGGTTCACCAAAGTGTTTATTATCCTCGACGGGCTGGACGAGCTCAAAGAAGAGAAGGAGCGACTTCTGCTGGTGCGGACGCTGGAGAAAGAGTGGCGCGACACAACGCCGGTCAACCTGATGGTCACCTCTCGCCCCTTGCCTAACATCGCTCGCCATTTCAACCAGCGCCCGTGGAGGATCGACTGTGACGGCTGCGGTAAGGAAGACTTGAAGGCAGAATACACCTGCGCCGAATGCTTCTCACAGGACACCAACAGTTACGATCTCTGCGAGCCGTGCTATGAGGATGGCAAGCGCTGTGGCAACAAGGGCCACACATACTTCTTCCAGTACAATGCGCGCGTCATCTGGATCGCTGCCGAGGAGGAGGACCTGATGACGTATGTGGAATGGCGGGTAAACACATCCGACTCTCTGCAACAAAGTGTGGAGATGAAGGACGGGCTGATGGACAAAATCCTCGACACGGTCGTCAAAAAGAATGGCGGCATGTTCCTTTTGGCCAAATTCAACATGGACACGCTGGAATCAAAACTCAACATCAAGCAGGTCATGCTGGCCCTCCAGACCCTACCCGAAGAGCTCGACGGGACATATACAGACGCAATGACTCGGATTTCAGACCTACCTGCTAAGACAAGAGAGACAGTCATGGACTTTCTTCGCTGGGTCGTTTTCGCCGAGCAGCCACTCCATGAGCGAGCGATCGAACACGCCCTGGCCGTCGAAGAAGGCAAAGATGACATCGACGATGACAACATCATCCGCGCCAGGATCCTCGCCAACAAATGTGCGGGTCTGGTCCACTTCGACGAGTCAGACTGCATACGCCTCGTGCACTATTCGGCAGAGAACTACTTTAGCCAGCATCGAGAGCGTTGGTTCCCAGGCGGCAGCCCGAAGCTGACATTTGCGTGTCTTTCCTATCTCCAATTCGATATCTTCAAAACAGGCCCGTGCTCTGGGCAGGACGAGGAGGCCGAGCTTGACCAGCGCCTCGAGAGATACCCTTTCCTCCGCTATGCGGCGATGAGCTGGGGAAAGCACTTGCGCTCAGAGCCAACCGATGCCCTGGATGCACAGGCCATTAGCTTGCTCACCCACCCCCGCTGTCTTGCAGCTGTAACGCAGGCCCTGTGGTATTTGGATGACCAGTCTAAGATGAGTTGGGACGCAAAGGACGGGTCGCCAATCCACCTCGCTACTCACTTTGGCCTTCAGCACCTGGTAGATGAGCTGATCAAACGCGGGTACGACCCAGACCTCAGAGACATCAACGGTACAACTCCTCTCACCCTCGCTGCCATGCGAGGCAATCGTGGCATTGTAGAAACTCTCCTCAAAGCTGGCGCCGCCATCAACTCCGTCGATAATGGCGGACGCACTCCGCTTCTCCGGGCGATGACATGGGACAGGCTCGAGATTACGCAGCTGCTCCTCGAGCAAAAGGACATCGACATTAATCTCGGACATGAAAGGTGGTCGTACCTGACCCCCCTGATTTTCGCTGCAGCCGTCGGGTCAGTGGATGAGGTCAACCTCCTTCTCGCCAAACCAGAGATTGAAGTGAATAAACCATGCAGTAATCCTACGGAAGGGACGACAGCCTTGATCTACGCTGCTCTTCGGGGGCAAACTAATGCTGTCACGGCACTGCTGGCTCACCCTGATATCGACGTCGACTCCAAGGACAGCAACGGGACAACGGCACTTACCTATGCTTGCGAAAGGGGTTATCACACGATAGCTGAGGACCTTCTTGATAAAGGGGCCAATACAGAAGTGCTCCAAATAGCCTCGAAGGGCACTGCCCTCATGCGCGCAATTGATCACAATCAAATCTCGACTGTCAAGCTGCTTATCGAGCGAGGAGCGAACTTGCACCATAAGGACATTTTCGACCGGGGGGTCCTCCACTCTGCCGCCGTCAATCGCCGCGCGGAAATCCTCCGCATCCTCCTGGCTAGGGACCCGACATTGGATGTCAATATGCGTGATGCCCACGGCAAGACAACTCTGCATGATATCGCACGTTTCGGAGACGTTGAGACAATCGAGGTCCTGCTTGCGCACGGTGGCGACCCCACAATCAAGGATAACCACGGTCGCACACCAATGCGCGTGGCTCGCGAGATGAACCTGCCCCACGTCCTGGAGATGTTTCGCACCGCCCGAGCACAGCAAAAGCAAGACACCAATGGTCGGACGAACTCTGGTCTTCAGCGTACAGAGACGGGGAGCATCCTGCCGGGGAGTAAGCGGACTGATACGAATGGGTCCATGACTGGCACGCTCCCTCTCTGGTCGCTGGCGAATTCAAAGCAGCTCGAAGAGCTCAAAGAAGCCTTATCGAACGCATCGTTGTACGAGATCAACCTGACAGAGCCGGACATGGGCCAGAACGCGCTACATTATGCTACCGCCGATGGTAACGTCGAGATGGTCAAGCTCCTTTTAGACCATGGTGCTGATATCCACTATCCGAGCCGCTACGGGTGGACGCCCCTTCATATAGCCGTCATGTATCGACAGTGGGAGGCCGCAGAGGTTCTCCTTGATGCTGGTGCCGACATGACAATCAAAGATGGCTGGGGCAGCGTCCCACTCGCTGCAGCGGATATCGTCCAGGGGAGTGTAGGCCTCCTCCTCATTGAACGGGGCGCACCTCTCGACCGGTCTGCGGTCAATCTCGACGCGTACCTGAACCTGGCCGCCAGAGGTGGCTATGAAGGGGCGGCCAGGAAGCTCGTCGCTGCTGGAGCTGACGTCTGGGGCAAGCAAAATGGAGGGAAATCTCCGTATACAATTGCCAAGGAGAATGGCCATGAAGAGCTGGCCAAGATCATCCTGCAGCTGGCGCCCCGACCATCGGCGTCGGATCAGTTCGAGATGGAGTCGAGCGCAGACAGCGCCACTAGCATCGCCACCGATGCTACGGATGTCACTGTGTCCACAAATGCGACATCCGTGGCCGAGCATGAGGACAAGGAGGCTGAGAGAGTGGAAAGAATTATGGAAAAGGAGGAGCCAGTTGCGAAGCCCGAGCCAGCACCGGCTGGTATTGCGCCGGCGGCCGTAAAGGGGCCCGAGCTGAAAGCAGCGGATACATTCTTGTCGAAACATTTATATACACTCGCTTGGATTCTTGTTCTCATCACAGCCACTACGCTTGCGCGGCTTTATTAGTCGCTGGCAGTGGTTGTTCTTACGAGTTACGCATGCATGATTGAGCGATGTCTGTCTGTACTATAGAGCGAGTCATTTAGATATCCATCTCTGTTTGATTTACAACACACCATTTTATATGAACAAACAGACATCTTGCATTGGCCTTCTAGTCACCCAGCGGGTAAGGGTGCAATATCTGCCCATCTATTATCGAAAGCACATTAGCCTCCCCCGTCAACCTCTAAGCGCAGGATTATAGGAAGGGGTGGTCACTCACAATAAAGCGACGCATCCGCACTAGCCAGAAAGACAAAGCTCGTCGCAACCTCGCTCGGCTCCCCCGGCCTGCCCAGCGGCTTACTCGATCCCCAGCCTTCCATCGACTCTGCGTCGCGCGTATCCGCCTGGATAGGTGTATACACCGAACCGGGACTACAGCACACAGTAAGTCGGCACCCACCGGAAAACCTCTCGAAGAGAGAGGGAGAGAAAACGGGAAAAAAAAAGGGAGAGATGAGACTCACGCAACAGCATTAACGCGTATCCCCTCTGGAATCAACTGCAGCGCCAGTGACCGCGTGAACCCGACGATCGCGCCTTTTGTCGACGCATAGTCGACCATGCTTTTTGTGCCGCGGAAGGTGGTCACGGACGAGTTGTTGATAATCCTGTTACAATCACCAGCAAAGTTAGCCATATCCTACATTTCATCCTACAGCTCCCAATAAGGCCAAGAAATAATATGTTGTTAGGGCAACGCACGAATCCCCCTTGTCCATATGCGGCAGCGCAAACTTGGTAATCGCGAACATCTGGATGATGTTCGTCTGGAACACGTTCTCGACCTGGTCCAGGTCGATCTGCGTAAAGTCGGCGCACATCGACTGCGTGGACGCGTTGTTGACAAGGATGTTTACGTGGCCGAATCTTCAATAACAAGCATACATACCCATGGTCAGCTTCATTGCTATACATTCATAATCAAGAGTATGGTGATTCGATGGATTGTACGCACTGCTGCACGTGCTGCTCAACAGCCTTCCTGCAGAAATTTCGATCGCGAAGATCGCCCGGGATGAGCAGGCATGTTCTCCCCTCGGCCTCGACGAGCTTCTTCGTATCCTGCGCGTCCTCTTCTTCGATGGGGAGGTAGATGATGGTGATATCTGCGCCTTCCTTCGCGAACAGCGCAGCGACAGACCGGCCGATTCCAGAACTACAGGCGCGCGCGCCGAACAGTTAGCTATAGTTACCATGAACCAAACCACCCTTTAATCGCGAGATCAACACGAAAAAAAGAGGACAAGAGTGGGAATAGCGTACTCCCCGCCCGTGATAAGCGCCTTCTTCCCCCGTAACCTCCCCGACCCGCGATACTCGGATATCCCGCTCGGTGTCTCAAGCTTGGTCGCTTCGCTCGCCGGCTGCATTTTCTTTTCGAGCCCTGGCGTGCTTTGCGATTGCGTGGCGCTGGGTGCTAGGAATGTGTTGTCTTTGGACATTTGGGACATTGTGGCGGTTCGATTGATGATTATTCGATATCCCGGTTGATTGGAAAGACAGACTGTCTTGCGAGTCAAGCGCAGGTAGAGCTATCGCCAAGGCAAAGGAAATAGTATCTACAGCTAAGAGACTCGCAACGCATCATGATGTGATAATTGTCGTGGACTCAATCTCATTGGTTAACAAGAGCTCGTTGGAATCTGGTTGAGCAGAGCTTGTGTGGGGGGCTGTGATCTCATCATCGCGTAGTGTATCAGATCTTTCCCTGTGAGAGCATTTGCACCTTGAAAGGCTTTGTGATCTACAATATAAGTCCAGCCGAACATGTTATCGAATAATCTCACTTATCAAAACAAGAGCCGCATTACGAATATAATATAATCACTAACATAGAGTACCTAATCGACCTACTGGCTAGCTACTAACTACCCTGCGTCCGATCACAATTTAGGATTTTTGCAACACGCCCAAAACGGAACCATAAGACCGAATACAAAGTACCTTGTGCTACTAAATCATCAAATCAAAAACCTCCATAAGCAAGCTCCTGGGCGGCTTCGGTGGCCTAGTCGGCAACCCCATCAGCGTCGAAACCGCCATCTGCGCGCCACGCACACTATACTCGATCTCCAGCGTGGTATCCCCCGGAATCTCCGCAAACTGGCCGACGCACGCGAAATTTGTCGTCCGCGGCGGGACGACGGCGGGTCTGTCGTGGTGGCTGCGCGTGAGGAAGGGCGCGGTCGCGAGCGGCATCGAGCAGGGGATAGTCTTAGAGTTCTCGATGATCGAATCCGCGTTCGAGGCGGAGGTCGAGATGATGCCCATGTGGCCGAGGATCTCGCGGAGGATTTCCTCGCCCGAGCACGCGGTCATCTGCTTCTGAACGTACATGCCGGTATTTTGTGGGTTGAGCCCGTAGCCCATCATGATGGTGATGTTGTCCATCTGGTCCGAGAAGACGGGCTGGTGCGGGATACACAGGGTCATTTGCCAGGGGCTGCCTGTGAGCGAGAGCAGGGAGCCGTTTCCGGGTTTGTCGTGCGTGATGCGCTCGTATGCGGCTGTGAACTCGTTGTCGGTGAACGTGGTCGTGAAGGTTGAGGCGGTCGACTCGTCGATGCGCGAGAGGAAGTTGCCCGGGTTGCCGAATTTCAGCGACTTCTGGGCGAGGCTCTCCCAGAGCTTCCAGTCGCCCTTTTTGAGGTCCTGGCTGGAGGATGGGAGGGGTGGAGGGGGCGACTTGTTCGTGCCGAAGACGGCGCCTGTGTTGACGGAGCCCAGCCCCATGATGACAATATCGGTGGGGTCGACGGTGATGCGCTCCTCCATCTTCGAGCTGAGCATCTCAATCTCTGAGATCGTCGTAGGATCGCCGTCGGGGTAGCATTTGAGATCTGTTACGTGCGTGTTGAATCGGAAGTCCACGCCTTGGTCCTTGAGGTAGTCCGTAAGAGGACCGACGGCAGACTCGAAGAAGTTGTAGTCGGTGCGATGGACGGTCTTGACGTTGTTCAGCGATCCCATATCCTCAAGGTACTTGCGGAGGTGGCGCTTGAACTCGGCTGCACTGTGCCAGGGCTGGAGGGCGAACCTATCATCACCATAAGTATTAGCCAGTGAATCCAAGCATCAGGTAGGTGACATACGTAGACGACCACAACATCCAGAAGCTGGTGTCGAAGAAGGTCTTGTCAAACACATCCTCGATCTTCTTCGTCCCCACCGATGTCTCATTCTCCATCATCAACCCCACCAGCGTCATGCGATGCTTCATCCCGACCTGGAACTTTCCACCGTGAAACAGCTCAACACCCTTGTCTCCCATCTTGACCCCTCGCACCTGCGCCCGCGCCTGAGCCTGGCGCGCCTCAGGATCCTTCTCCTTCTCCTTCTCCCTCATCGCCCCCTCCCTATCCCGAATCCCCTCCATAACCGACTTCCTCTCTTCCGCCCCCTCACCCGCCCCCGGAATCATATCAAGCAACCGCTCCACACACTCCCCATGGAAATGCGGGTTCCCATCCATCGGCAGGAAGTACCCGTCGGTGGCATCGCCGTGTATCTTCAGCCCGCCGCCAGATTCGTGACTGCCGTCGAGGATGTGGATGTTCCCGGGGGGCACCTGCGCGTCTTTCATCAGGTGCAACGCCGTGCTGAGATTCGCAACCCCGCTGCCGACCAGCCACGCTTCGCTGCTTTTGGAGTCGCGGCGCCGTGCCTGCGCTGGGCGCGGGAAGTGGACCATTTTGGGTAGCTGTGTTGGTGGGAATGGACGTATAATGATTAAAGGTATTGATTAGAGGTGGTTATAGCTGCGATAAGCTGTCACTGGAGCTTCGAATACGGTGTGAGGGGTTATAGCCTCTTTATTCGTGACACTGGATCTCAAGGGCGAGGCTACAGCGTATCTGCTCCATGTCTTGACGTCAACACTGTGATCACTCAACAGGTCTGCTGATTTAGACGAGCGAGATGTGTCTCATTGGAGGTCGTAGATTGTAAGTCTGGGGATTTGGTACCCTAGATCCTGGACTAAACTTATCCTACGACGAACCGTGGTTCGCCCTTGTATGGGCGTGGACGTTGGTCGATCGCCGAGTCTGTCTTGGTCAGCCCACCTCACTTTTTGCAATGAGTGCGTGACCAGCATTATTTTACTTTATTAGTAGGTATTAGCTAGACTTTATAGAAAATGCCAAGGAGATAATGGAATGGGCTGCGATGGAGCCCACAGATAGGATCTGGGATTTGCTACGGGGCTTTTACTAAGGACCAGGACCACTTGTTTGAGGAGCTTGATCTGAAGGCTTCTACTTTTACAGTGTGGCTTTGCCGCAGTGTATGGATGGGTTGAAATAGTAGAGTAATTGGGCTACCTAATGTGTACAGCTCAGCTTGGAGTCAAATCTTCTGGCCGTGCACGAACTAGACCACGCGGCAAGCGCTCCTGGTCCCGTAGGGCCGAACAGGCCATCGTTCGGCTCAAATAGAATATCAAGCTGAATTTGAACTTGATCAAATCGAATAGGTCAAAAACCGGTCCAACTCCCCTTCCCAATTCCGCTGCTGGTCATCAAGCCCCAAAGCAATTCCATGTGCGCCGTCCGGCAGAATCAGCGCCTGATACGGCCTCGAATTTTCTGTCATCGCACTAATGAATCTCAATGTATTCTCCACAGGCACAATTGCATCATTCCCAGAATGATACACGAAGATTGGCGGCGTATCCGCCGTAACTCCATTTTCAGCAGACATCTTTTTAACTAATTCTCTTGACGGGTTCTGGCCTAGAAAGTTCGTCCGTGACTCTTTATGCGTAATGGATTCATCCATGGAGATAACAGGGTACGCGAGGATCCCGAAATCAAGACCCGCGTTGATGTTCGTGACAGTTAACGCAGCGAGATGGCCGCCGGCGGAGTAGCCCCATATTCCAAGCTTGGTAAGCTTGGATTTAGGCTGTGTGCGGCGGATGTGCTGCACTGCGCAGAGGGCCTCGTTGATTGGCGCCGGGTAGAGAGGGGTTGGGGCTTTTTCCGCAACTGAGTAGTTAAGCACCCAGGCATCGTAGCCTCGCGTGTTAAGGTAAAGGGTTGAGTTGCTGCCCTCATGGTCGAGGGAGACGTATGAGTAGCCTCCACCGGGGACGACGAGGACGCCGATGCCGAGGCCGTTGGGCTCTGGGGCGGGGTAGTAGGCTAGCTTGGAGGAGTCGAGGCTTCGATACGTACACGTCAGGGTTATTGTTCGTACCTAGGGAGGGAAGCGCGGGAACGAACCTGATATTACCACAAGTGTGACTTGTAGCAGCTGCCATCGTGAGCGAGAGCGAAGCTGCAACTGCGGCAAGTCTCCTCTTGGTTTAAACAGCCTACAACTCGAAAATTTATTGAGCTTGCATTTATTCTGCAGGCCGATCCTCAAAAATATATGCAGTCCTCGTTTCCCGGCCCCAGCATTTCCCGAAGAGAGCTGATTGCAGAAAATTGCTGACACTCGAGGCAAGCGTCGGCTTAATTCACACCGAGCCCCTCCCGTACCTTGGGCGAATGAGAGTACATCTCAGTAACCGTCACCTTTTCTCTCTTGAGAAATTCTGAGAAAGAAGTAAGAGGTAAACCCCACGACTTCACCTGTTCCATATTCACAAATTTCGCAAACCCACGCAATTTCAATTGTGGTACGAGGAATGGATCTTTTCTTTCTAATGTTCCGAGGTCTTCGTTAGATAGATAGATGGCTTTGATATCCTTTCCAGTAACGTCGCGCAAGGATAGTATCAAATCTTTCACCGTTAGGAGCTGAGAGGCCACCTCAATCGCTTGCTGGTGGAAGCGCCCCTGGTCAAGAAAAGCGGCGGAAGCAAGCTTCCCGATATCATGATGATCAACCAGAGGTAACAGAGTATCTGGCGAGTATGCCGTCCGCATAACTCCGGTTTCGGTCAATCCAGCGTACATTGCGACGCGCGGGCTAAGGTAGTTGGCCATGAAATGTCCGGGCCAAAGGATTGTCCAACTATCGAAATTGGAGCTGCGGATTTCTTTCTTGATCGCTTGCTTAGGCAGAAAGACACCAGCGAGAAGACTGCTTGGGTCCCGGAAATCAAGCTTCTCTGGCTTATCCGCAGCGAGAGAACCCGAGTAGACAACTTGTTTGATGCCAGCAGATTTTGCAAGGTCTAATGTCCGCCTTGCTTGCTCAACTTCAATCATTGGGTCGCTAAACTCTTGTGGAAGATTGAGGAAGAGACCAGAGCAACCGTCCATGGCTCTTCGGAGAGATCCGATGTCATTCAAATCTCCTCCGATGACATCTACTCCAAATGGTGACAATTCTCGAGCCGTTAAGGACTCGGGATCTCGAGTGATCGTACGAAGAGGGTGATGTTTTGAGGGATGGCGGACAACTGCGCCACCTTGAGCGCCCGTCGCTCCAAGCACGAGGACTGACATCGTTTGGATAGAGGCCTGAAGAAGTAAAGTGATGTGCGAAGGTATCTACTGGGATCATAAGATGGAGTGTGTTTTATAGTCAACGGCGAGTCTGTACTATTGGCGCTTCGAGCTCTGGTTCAATTTTTCCAAGTATCCGTCCGGAAACAAGAGGTACCGGTAACTGGACTGCCGCAGTTCTAGCAATCCGAGACCTAGGGCACCTCTTTGCCAAGATAAGCTTTCGAACCTTAAGAGCGTAGAAGGACATTCAATCGGATGATGTTGACTCACCCTGTAAGAATTTGTAATGAGCGCATTCAATGTGACCATTACAAGCAATGCGTCATCAGTCTGGCGTATTCTCCGCTCTTCAAACACCTTTGAGATGGCCGCTAGGCCCCCTAAACGCCTCAAGACCTTCTAGGCGGTATTAACCAGGCTTGGGTATATTGGCTAAAGACAATTTGCCGAAGGAGAACTGGAATTTTCGCATGTTAATACGGAAAAACTGAAAACCCTTCTGGAGTGTGGTCTGAGTTTGGGTACCAACCCCCTCCCCCTAAACGCCTCAAGGCCTTCTTCCAGGCGGTATTAAGCGGGGCATCCAGGCTTGGGCACATTGGCTAATGGCAATTGCCGAGCGGGACCTTGAATTATAGTATGTTAAAGCCACATTGAAATTGGCTTGGGCTCAGCTATGAAAATATATCCGGAATCCCGGAAGCATTTCATGCCAGGGTTGAATAGATTTCACGAACTCCGCCTCACAAACAAGACTCAATCTCACGCTCTGTTACTACGGTGTTCTGACAGTCGCATCCACAACGCTTTTGCTCTCTGAATAAGAGATGCGTGACTCCTAGCTGTCCTGATCAATCTTCACCAATCGCCCGATAATCATAAAAGGCCAGGGGCGTAAGAGACCGTATTCACTCTAGACGGGGTGAACCCAGCCCGTTGAAACTGCATTGGTATATAAATTGAACGACAGTGCTCGTACCTTTGCTGTATTAGCAAATATTGCTGCTATTGTACCTCAACGGAGGGCTCAATAGAATAGTATGTGTGGCAATCAGCGGCTGTCCTTGGACGGTGACAGGGTTCATTGGTAGGCCGTGACGGGAGTGAAATTCGTCAATCGCGGTGGAGGCATTGGGATGGTATGTTAGCTGAGCAAGGAGAAACGGCTCGTCTGGTAGAGCGGTAGCAACAACGGGTGTGACGGAATGGCCGGTACCAATGTTCGGAGGGTGTTTCTTCCGACGGCGTTCGAATCATTGACCCTGACGGATGGATACGGTTTTGGTGTTCTATCAAGGTGGCTGTAAGACTGAAGCTTCGCACCAGGTTACTTACCTAGGGGACTTGAATCGAGTAGGTGGTATTCCAAGCGTTTACCTTCCGTCGCACGTTGGCCGCTGGCAAATATAAGGCTGGTTTTCCGAATGGGTACTGCGATGGCGAGCGAAGCAGGTTCCCGATCTTTGTATTCTAGGTGCACGGCCTGGCGGTTACACACGGTACCTGCTGTCGCTCACAGTTCCCCCGATCAACGACTTCAACGTCCACTGGCTATTTAGCCTATTATTATCATTATTAGCCATTTCCAGCCCAACCTGCTACACCCTGTAAATGATCTGTTTTGTTTGTTTCCGGCGTACCGAACCCCGGCACGTGTAGTGTATCGAGCACGCATTGGGGGCTTTCTCCAATCACTACAACCGAGGCGGCCCACTTATTGCCGGGGCAGTACAGCGGAGGGCCAAAGCGGAGGGCCAAAGCGAAGGGCCAAATCGTATTGTTACTCGATGATTGCTAGCCGCGGTAGGAGCAAATGGGACGGACCACTGGAGGCTGTTATCTCTCCCCGCAATGAACATGGCGGATTGTCTGGGGCCCCTTGTTGCGTGAATGTGCTGGATAACCAATCAGAGTCCGGCTAATCCTGCCCAGGGGATGTATATATATCTAAACGTATCTCTTCTCGACCTCGGCCAGGGTCTTGTAGCTCGAAAGAAGCAGAGAAACGAAATCTTCCATTCGACGAGACTTCCCTCGCACTCTACCATGGGCCACACTGAGAATGCCACCGCAGGCCTTGAGCCGGAAACCGCGATCGAGCAGGAGAAGCAGGTCATCGGACAGCATATCGAGACCCTCGTTGAAGAGGAACACAACTTTACTTTCCTCGCCGTATGCCGGCAGTACCCCAAGATCGTCTGGTGGTCGTTTTACTGGTGCTTAACCGCCGTTGCCTGTATGTGACTGGTGTCGGTTTTGTGGCAGATGCTTTAACTGACCCATTCTCTAGGGGGGTTCGAGATGTCGGTCAACAGCGCAATCATCTCGGTTCCTTCTTTCCGTGCGTACTACGGGTGAGTGGTTGAACTGAATCGATGGGCGGAATAGAACTGACGCCGAGAATACAGCTACATGCTTAACGGCGAGCCCGTCATTCCAGCCGAATGGCTCAGCGCCTTTGGAGTCTGCAGCTACTGCGGTCTCTTCTTTGGCGGATTCGTCTGCAGCACACTCGCAGACCGATATGGTCGCAAGATCGGTCTCGCCGTAGGCATCGTCGTGGCCACGGGTGGGATCTTCGGCGAGATATTCGCCACATCCCGCGCCTCCTTCCTGGTCGCGAAACTGATCCTCGGCATTGGGGTCGGCTTCTACCTGACCCTGGGACCGGTGACCTGTTCTGAGTTTGCCCCCGTCATCCTGAGAGGGCTATCGACATCCGGTGTGAACCTAGGCATTGGCGTCGGTGGTCTTCTGTCCAAGTCCGTCACGAGGGGATTTGGGACGCGTACCGATGAATGGGCCTTTCGTGCCCCGTTCACCGCGCAGCTGTTCTTCTCACTTATACTCATTGCACCGTTATACTTCTCCCCGGAGTCCCCCTGGTTCCTGGTACGGTCGGGCCAAATGGAAAAGGCCCGCAAGACATTAACCATACTGTACTCCTCCGAGAGCGAAGCCGAGAAGCGCATAGCTGACATCTCCGCCACAATCCAGAGCGAAGCCCAGCTGGAGCAGCCAAGCTACCTATCCGCGTTCAAGGGGACAGACCGGATCCGCACCCTCATCTCCATGGGCGTCTTCGTCGGGCAGCAGGCCGTCGGAATCATCTTCGTGCTCAGCTTCGCGCCGTACTTCTTTCAACTCGCCGGCCTGAGCGTCGCGGACTCGCTGAATTTTGGCGTCGGGATCAGCGCCTGCGGCATCGTCGGAAACGTGACCGCTTGGTTTGTAGTTAACCGTATCGGCCGACGAAGGCTGTATACCTGTGGCGTGGGCGGGTGCTCGCTGATCCTGTGGTTGATTGGATTCCTGGACCTGGCCGGTACGCAATCTGCGAAATGGGGACAGGGCGCGATGTGCGTGATTTACGCTTTTATCTATTATCTTACCCTGGGTGCTATATCGTTTGTGCTGCTCGGTGAGGTATCGTCTCTAGCCCTTCGCGCACGCACTACGGCCCTCGCCACAGCGACTCAGGCGGTTCTGGGCATCGTCTTCCAGATTGTCGTTCCGTACCTGGTCAATCCTGACGCAGCGGTATGTATCCCCCTACCCTCCTTCCCACCGAGACTATCTTGCTGGTCAATACATAACCGTCGTAAATGCTAATGTTTGAACGTTTGTAGAATCTAAAGGGTAAAGTCGGATTCGTCTTCGGGGGCACGTCTCTCATCGCCACGATCCTCGTCATCTGGTATATCCCAGAGCTCAAGGGGCGCACGCATTCGGAGATCGATGACATGTTCGCCAACCGTGTTCCGCCGCGGAAGATGGGGTCCTATGTGCTGAACTAGGCGGCTTGCTCTACGGAGTATCGTGTAGTGATTTATCTTCGAAGGGGCTTCTAGCACTACCGTCAGACACCGTACTCAAGCATGGGATTTAGTAGAGGCTCGCTCGTCTAGATAGTCTAACAGGCAAAACAATGAAGGAGTTTGACCGAATAATGTTGTACTTAAAGTACCCTTTAAGTACTGCCAGGAATACCGTTTCAACTCTGTTTTCTATTTTATGAAGTATGGGCTACTGTAAGATGACCCGTTGTTAAGAAACCCACAGGGCCGCGATCATGGATCAGCAAAGTAATGGTTAGACGTTCTTGTGTGCGGGTGGGTATTGTCAAACGTTATTTCTCATTACGTTGATGTTGCCACCGCACTGCTAGGTGACAGATACATTTCTCTCTATTCATTCACTAAATACGTGCAGGCTGTTGGGCATGACCCTTCAATGTGCAGACTGTCCTCAAAGCATCCGGATCCCCTGCAAACGCCGCCAATTCCACTTCGAATTCATTGCACCGCAGGACAAAGTGGCCGTCCCGCAGTTGCTGCAGTGGCCGCAGGGACGCGCTTACAGCAATATCAGTCCCCTGACCTACTCCTACATCGATCGCTTGGAATCCGAGTAGGATACGCGATGGGAAATCTGGCAGGTTCGGCCGGGCATAGACCTGCGCCACATATCTCCCGGCTTGAGCACCCGTGTTTCGCACCGTTGTCTCTACGGTAAACGACTCGGTGGCTGAGGAAGTGTCAAGACCCTGGACGCGCAGGTCGGAGGTGGTGAAGGTGGTATACGAGAGGCCGAACCCGAGTGGGTAGGCAGCGTCCACGCCCAGTTTATCCAATAACGCCTGCCCGAACCACCGGTCATACTTAATCTTCGTCGCATTAATATCAAAGGCCGGGAGATGAGCTTCGCTTGTCGGAATCGAAAATGGTAACCGGCCACTCGCGGGAACGGCCCCGGTCAGGACATCCATCAGGCCATGCCCTCCTTCGCACCCGGCGTACCAGCTCACCAGCAGAGCCGGCACCTTATCCTTCCACTCCTCCATAATGACAGCGCCCCCGCAGACAACAGAGACAATTGTCCGTGGATTCACCGAGGCAACAGCGCCGATGAGCTCGACGTCCGCCTTGCGAAGCCGGAGACTAACCCTGTCGCCACCGGCACCGGCCTTCCACGAGTCCTCGGACTTGTCCTTCTCCCTGGGTCCCGCGTTCTCGAGGTACTCGAGAATCCTCTTCTCCTTGTCCGACACGGCCGGTGGGAACAGTGCGCGCAGATCGGGGTTCTGCATTAGCGTCGGCGCTGCGTACTCGCCTTCGTCCTTCTCGGTGTAACCGACGACGCAGAGGACAAAGTCTGCGTCTGCGGCTGCCTGCTGAAGCTCAGGGGCGGATGGCGAGGAGTCCTGGAGGAGGACAATCTCGGCGTCTGGGAACGCTGCCTTCGCGCCCTCGTACGGCGTCACCACGTGTGGAGACCAAACGTGCGAGGAGCCCCGGTCGCCGGTGATCGGCGTGTTGGCCAGCCGGCCGACCAGGAGGATCTTGCGCACTTTGCTGGGGTCGATTGGTAGCAGGGATTTGCCGTCGAGGGGCTCGTTGCGCAGCACCACGGCGGATCTGGAAGCTACCTCCCTTGCGAGCGCACGGTGCTCCTTACTGTAGACAACGGAGGGGTCTGGTATGCCTGACTGCAGTGTCGGGGCGAATTCGAGCTGCTTGCGGAGGAGTCTGAGACATATATTCTTCACGTCGGACCACTCTAGTTCGCCCGCGTCTAATGCGCGCTGGAGGTGCAGATGCCGGAGCTGCTTGAACGGAGTCTCAATGTCCAAACCGGCCTTGACAGAGAGAACAGGGTCGCGAACCCCCCAGATAAAGTCGGAGATCACAAACCCATCAAACCCCCAAGTTTGCCGTAGGGTCTTCGTGAGGAGCTCGCTGTTCTGCCCGGCCCACTCCCCATTAACCGAGTTATACGCAGACATGACAGAAGCAGCGCCGGCTTCAATAACGCGGCGAAAGTGCGGTAGATACACCTCATGCAAAACATCCTCGTCAACCTCCACATCAACCTGGAATCTCGCATTCTCCATCGAATTCAACGCGAAATGCTTCACGCACGCCATTATATGCCCCTGCACGCCCCGCGTAAGCGCAGCCCCAAATTCTCCCAGAAGAATCGGATCCTCGCCGAACACCTCCTGGCACCGACCCCAGGCCGGATGTCGCGGGAGGTTGACGCACACTCCCGAGTAGAAACTCGCACCCTGGGCCTTGGCCTCGCATCCGATCGCATCGCCTACGCGCTGTTCCAGGCTCGGATCCCAGGTTGCGCCGCGGGCCATGGGGACGGGGAATGCGGTTGACGCGCCCATAACGACGCCACGGGGCCCGTCGCAGAAGCGGATGCCGGGGATTTCCACGCGCGGGATCTCGCCAAAGATGTAGGGGATGCGGTTGAAGCGGTCGTAGAAGAGGTTGCGGAAGCCTGGCCAGAAGTCTTCGTCGCCGTCGAGGAGAGAGAGGAGTTCCGCGTTGGAGAGCGAGGCGACGAGGTGGGAGGTTGCTTCTGCGAGGGGTGTGCCACTCTCGATTGTTGCGAGGGCGTCAGCGAATGTGTATGCACTGCCATCGCGGTGCGAGTCGGCGGTGGATGTCATGGTGGAAATACTATCTCTCAACGCTAACAGTACGCAATTGTGTGGTGGGAATGTAATCGTTCGCTGAGCGTACACGCAGTAGTTGAGTTGAATATACTATAAAGGTTAGAATAGAAGCATACGTACCGTCGATGCCTGAATTTAGCCGGAAAATAGCAGAGATCCTGTGGGAGAATCCCCGCGGCGGGGCGCTGAGATACCGCGGATCGGTAGTGCGTGGGACATCCCAAGCCGGAGCTATATGCAAGTGCTCACTGCAGCCGCGGGACAATGACATGCCGCGACATGAGCCGGGACAATTCTCGCGGTTTAAAGGTACACGATGTAACTCGGGTACACGCAGTCACCATGATGGGACCATTTCATCACAGCGTACGTCACTCGATGGGAGGCAGACAGAGTACTCGGTAGTTGGGCTCTCCTAACTAGCATCCATGCACTTCGGCACAGAAATTTTTACGTGCGTACGGGGGTTCTCTCCCTTCTTAGGCTGGAAAGTGTCGCTTTCGAAGATATCACTGTATATACATATTTGACATTCAACTACTCTCAAACTATATTATACACCATTTCCTTGTCCACCAAAAAGGTGCCGTAGAACCTGTTGGTAAACTGGTCGTGGTAGAGAAATACATGCTAGAACTAGACTGAGAGAGTTCATTCCCAGTACCAATCGTTCCGTGACCTGTTATATGCCTCGCAACAGCAGGAACAAGAAAATCCCCCTCGCTGTATTCCGTTCCTCACTCACACTTCCAGCATGCTCCCGTAGCAGACCGCGTAGCACAGGAGCGCTGATAAACCGCCTTCTGCGGATACGGACATATGATCTGCTCCATTGTCCCATTACTAGGTAATGTGACAGTAACCTCGCTGGAACCAGGCGCAGTCCCATTCTCCACCCACGCGCGCAGCTGGTCGAACATGTGAATTGGCTGGCCGCCGGAGCCGCCGAAGCAGTGCTGCAGACCGGGGACGCGGTAGTAGCGGTAGAAGTCGGAGGTGTTGTCAAGGAGCTGTGAGACTTCGTTGAAATAATGCAGCGTGCTCGCAGGCGTGATCGCTTGGTCTGCCTGGGAGGGTGTTAGCATGTTATTATATCAGGGCTAGGATGGGCATATGGGCTTTAGGCCGGTAATACGTACTAGTCCGTGGTATGTTAGCATCTTCCCTCCAGCTCTCTGGAATGCTGTGATGCGTTGCTCTGTGGCAGCGACGGGGGAGAGTTTCTTCTTTAGTGTGAGGTACAACTGGTCATACTGTTCGTGCGTCAGCGTTGTGACGTTGGCCGAGAGGTCTTCAAGGACAAAAAACTGCCACCAGAACTGGAGTGACTGTCGCTGCGCTGGAATGCATGCCCCGTCGCTGGAGCAGGTCGACGCAGTGAGGTACGACAAGTCGACTCCAGACTCATACCCAAACCACATAAAGTCGCCGTTTGAATACCTGGGCCCGTCAAAGATCGCTTTTGCGACATCGATAGCCGCAACGGTAATCGCCACCTCTGATCCGGTCTCATGGCAGGTGAACTTCTTCCCGAGCTGATCATCCAGCTTGAATTTCGCCTTGCACTTCTCCGGGTCGGAAATGAGGCCGTCTTTGACGCCATCCAGCGGATCGCACGCGGCGATCGCGAGCGCAGCCAACTGCACCATCTCGCATTTGCGCGGGTATTGCTTCGTCAGGTCCATGTAGAATGCCGGCCAGACCGAAGTCACCGCCAGTTCCGCCCATTGCAGCGCGGGCGCCGCCGCGATAATCCCGTCATAAGCAGTCGGATACTGCTGGGCTAGGATACTCGCCTGTCGCCCGCCGTTGGAGCAGCCGTTCCAGTACGAGTATACCGGCTCCTGTCCGTAATAAGCGTGGATGACACCTTTGGCAAGGATGGCCTGTCGCTCGCTGTTAGCATAATTTTGCCGTGGGGAGTTGATCTCAGATTGGGGCTGGGACGGGGGACGCACTAAGTCGCTTAGGGAAGTTTGTCCAAAGTTATCAAACGCAACGTGGTTCAAGTTCCCCGGACTAACCATACCCCAGGTGGACGGGTCTGGGAAATTCCCAACCCCTGCATCGGTCGTCGCGGTCACGTATCCGTCATGAATGGCCCCCGCCATCCCTGCGTACGAGAGAACAAACCGCCCTGCGGTCCAACCTCCGCCGCCAATCGACTGCAGCACACCATTCCAGTTCGTAGGCGGGAGCCAGATCTCGGCATTGATCGCGTCATCCTGGCCCGGGTGCGTGTAGGTTACGGTGACGTTGCAAAAGGTTGCGTCTGTGACGTTGATTGTTGGCTGCGAGTAGCGCCACCCGTCTTGGATGGGGAAGCTGTAATTGGTGACGAGGTCAGCACTAACTGTGAGGATGTCTGCGCCAAATAGCAAGACACTTGAGAACGTGGGGGGCGTGCATGCTGCGATGGGTGAGAAGACGGCCATGGCGAATGGAGAAAGCGTGGTGTTGGTCGTCATGCGTGCGTCAACTCTTTGCTTGCAGTGTGAGCGCTTGCTGGTGCTTTACGATCTGCTCGTCTTGGCTGCAACGACTATTTACATCGGATAGCTTCGCTCAGTATCCCCGCGTTTTGCAATCCTCCGGAGACCATTCTTGCGGGGTACAGATGGAGACCCACATTCTGCCGAAAGCCCGCGGTATTCTATACGTTCGCTGCAGTGTCCATTGCTGTGGTTCGGAATGAGAGTCTTGTCCTGATGACTATTGTACTTGTCCTAGCACCCCGGTGTGTCAAGGGGGACCTGGATTTATCTGCCGGGGTTCTCGCACGGTAGTATGCCCGGGAAACAGGTACTATGATCGTCTATATTGTTGCATCAGTGTAGGCTGTGGATAAGGTTGTTAAAACTACTAACGTCAGAAGGGTGTAACTGGTTATATTACAACTTGCCCATCTGGGTATGCTTGAGAGACGTATATTAACGCTGGAGAATACTTGTTAAGGGTCAACGCTCTGGCTCGCCAATGAGGTGAGCAGTCCCTCCAAAAAAGACGAAATATAAGTATTTCTGTTCAACTCCAATTCAACAATGTAACAATTTGTGAAATATGAAAGAAGTGTCAAAGGCGTCCTGCACTATCAGAAGAAAAGTAAGGTATCTCTCCTCTTTTTAGCACCGCTCAACATCGTTCAATGTACATTCAGCAAACCATATCCTCTTCTTTAGAACTCTTCGCCACAAATTCCAGATCATGGAGTCCCTGGATCCGAAAACTTCTCGTATCAGGATCGCTCCATAATGAGATGCGTTTTTAGCGAGACTTGCGGTAGAAACCAACCCTTCTCCTGCAGCAAGGCGGATAAGTTGCCCTGCTCAAGTGAGGCTGTCGGGCGGTTCTTCGTCTTGAAAGACGCCTTGATAACATACTCAATTCCCGTTCCCTTGAGGTTGAGGAGGGGGTAGACCTCAGGGTATAGCTTCATCCCCCTCCACGCGCCAGTGAAACGCCTCGCAAGGACTAGGCCAAAAACGCGCGATACCAATAACGTGTCGGTGCCCCATTCTTTGTGCTTCCAGTTGTCAAACCTATCTGGCGCTTCATCGATCAAAATTTGACGCGACTAACTCGTCCCTGGCAAACCCTAACTACTGGGGCAATTGACCAGACGGATACAATGCCTTGGTGGTCCAACTGGGGCCAGAGTAAGACCCTACCTTAAAAGATAATGCCTTGATCTAACAGTCTCCAGTTCTTGATTTTAATGCACCTGGGGTAAATATTGTCTCCTGTGGCATTAGTAGCGCAAATGCAGAGGCAACTATGAGTGGAACTTCTATGGGTGAGTTTTTGTTTTTAAACCTTAAACTATATTCTAGGGACATACTAGCCTCGCCACACATAGCAGGGCTAGCTTCCTGCCTACGCCAGGATCCTAAATACGGCAACTTTTACAGGCTTGCACATGAACTACGCCTTCGTGCGGAAGGAGGTTGCAAGCCTTATACGGGACATGAAGCTGGAACCCCTAATCTTGCTGCTGTTAAAAAAACAGTTTATTAATGCCGGCAGGCATTGTCGAGGATCATTACCACATGGTTGGAGAGAAGGTAAACCCAAGTCTGTGACTGCTTACGGGACAAAACATACTTCCTTGAGCTGTTTCTCGAGCCAAGTAGTGTCTTGCCCTCTAAATTGAACACCAAATAGGCCTCTTACTACCACGTAGTAGAGGAAAAAGCAATGCATACGTTCAGCTATTAAAAATACGAATTAGTAAGTCCTTTTGAGGTTTTCTCTTTCTACCGCTGGTAGGTTGTGTATAAATGTGAAGGTTAGCCAGGTAGGAGCATGTCTTCCAAAAAGTGTCTCATTGGAACAATCGCACGAATATCCCTGGCTTAAAAAAGAGCAATTATCATCTTTGTCCATATCGCACCTCCCTCTACTAGACGACCTATTTTTCAATGACGAGCGTTTTGGTTTCCTTGACAGAGGACGTAATTGCCTCTTCACAAAGTTTTCAATGATTATCCTGTCTGGCTGAGGGTCAGATCCTAAAATGAAGCCAATAGATGGCTAACTAACAAGGTTCAAATAGGGAGATTTACTAATTTAAAAGTAACTAATAGTCTTAATACCCGATTTTAAGGCGTTTCCAACGAACCAGTCAATCTGGCGCCAGAAACCGTCATTCACCTCGCAGGGGCCGGCCGCAACATGATCGTCCCGGACACCGAGACCTTGTGCACAAATGCTGTCGACACCTGCAGTATCTTCGACGCTGCCTGCCGGGTAAACATTACTTCATAACCAAGATCTTCCTTGCGATCTCGAATACAGTCTACGGGGTGAGATTCACCCAGGCAACGTGGATTGATTTACACTCGTTACCTGTGGATGAAGACGTCGCCCATGCGCACGTACGAGTACTGGGGTTCCCTATTCGGGAGCTATAGTATATTTATTCGCCCACGCAGGGGAATATGCATGGCACGCGCGGTCGTAGACGGACGTAGACGGATGCGTGGGATCTGAGCCAGATGTCCCAACTCGGCATAGAAAGGGGCGGCCTTGGTTCCAGGATTCCAACGCAGTCAAAGATAATATCACAGACTACGTGATACATCATCCACTATACGGTTTTTAGCGTGCGTGTACCTAACTGCTCCTATTATTAGTTATTACTCGACAGTCAGGCCCGCGGGACCCGCTGACTAGGGACAGAAATACCAATGGTCAGGGACGTCTTGTCCTTTCACCAAAGTCATTCGTGGCGCATGTATTTTTTGAAGCGGAGGCAGAAGAGATTTCAACGATCAGTATCAGTTCCATGGTTCGGTCTGCTTGGCTGAGCACATACGATCGTCATGTGGAGTTGGAAACCGAACCCGAATTGCCGTGCGAAGGAATCGACCTGTTGACCCACTGCACAGCCCTGTATGGGAAATCGCATTCGGGTACGGATAGCAGAGGTCTGCTTTATCGGCATACAGATATCGCATTGTATTTGTCTTGGAGTGTTCCTACACTCACACATCCACTGTCTTCTCCGTCCAAAATGAACATCACAGCCTGCTCCCAGGCTGCAATCCATCCCCCCGCCGCCTACGGCGCCGAGATCCTCTCCCTCTCAGCACTCTGGGTAACAAACTTCACCCTAAACGTACCAACAACCTTCAACTACAACCACAGCGACGCCGCCGTCGAGAACGCCGAATTCGGTAACATCACCGTGACCTACACACACCCGGGCTACAACGACAACATCACCGTCGAAATCTGGCTGCCCCGCGAATGGAACGGCCGCCTGCAGGCACCCGGCGGCGGCGGCTGGCAGGCGGGACGCTTCCCACTGTCGAATTTCTTCATGACGGGTGCGATCAGCGAGGGGTACGCGACGACAACGACGGATGCGGGGCTCAGGGCTCATCCATGATATGGAGGCTTGCGATTACTCCCCCTATGATTCGGTTAATAAGATCTTCCTGTGCGCTGCGCTCAACAAGTCTATCCCGCTCAGCCACGGGGCTGCGATCATGGCCGATGCTGCCTGGTCGGGGCCACAGACAAAGGCTGGCGACAGGTTGTGGTATGGCGTGAACCCGGGCTCGAATATCAGCAGCCTGGGGTCAGCGCCTGGACAGGCGACGACAGCAGGCACGGGTGGAAATGCAACTGCAAAGTCGGATCCCTGGTTTGGCCTCTCCGTCGCGAAGAACGCGAGCTTCAACCCTACGGCGATGTCTTTCGACGGGTACGTGAATGCCTTTAAGCAAGGGGTGCAGGAACTCAGCGGGTTCATCGACGCCTCCGATCCCGATCTGAGCGAGTTCCGCAACGCGGGCGGTAAACTCATCGCATATCACGGCATGGTACGTTGTTGTCTATATCTAACTATCTATCTAGCCTCCAATTCAGGAAGACAACTGCTAACTCAAGAACTATGGTACATACAGGCCGATTCTGCCACCCCAACCAAGGGCACCGAGTTCTACTACGACTCCGTCCGCGAGCTATGTTCCCGGATATCATGGACTTCTATCGCTTCTTCGAATCCCCCGGACTGGCCCATTGTGCCGGCGGCGCTGGGTGGAGAACGGGACCGCGCCGGAGACTCTGCCGGTCGAGTACCCGGCTGCAAATGGCACGACCTACCATCGCAAGCTCTGCCCGTACCCTCAGAAGGCAAAGTACGTCGGAGAAGATGCGACGCTGGCGAGCAGCTTCCGCTGCATGTGCCCGTTTTCGGATGTGGATGGGTGCACGGGTTGTTGAGTGTAGGATTGAGTATTCTCGATAGATGTTTCGTGTAAGAGTAAACCCCAATTTCAAAACAATATGTTTGTTTATGAAAGCCATAGTAGCATGTACCCAGATCAAACAGCTTGAAGCTGTAGCATCGGCCACATGATAAACTGCCTGTGGAAGTCGTCGAGGTGCCGCCAGCACCCGCCGAGGATATGCTCCGGCCAACCCCGGATAAACCACGCGACGTCCATGTCCTTGAGAAGGACGGTGAAGAACGCGAAAACGGTCAAGGCGAGCGGGTGCCGGCGCTGCAGGTCGTGCAGCACACTATCTGGCAGCATATACAGCCACCCGAAGACTAGCGGGAACTGGCCGATCCGCTCGACGGGTGAGTCGGGCGGCGGGTGCGAGACGCTGTACGTTTGTTTCAGGCTTTCCAGGATGCGCGTGTAGTCGAGGTGGACTGTTTGGTGCGGGTGGTATGTGCTGTCCAGCAGGAAGCGCAGCTGGTCGAGGTGATCGGCTGCCATCGTGTTGACTTCAGTCTGCAACGGCGCGGGCGGGGCCGGGAGTTGTGGTGCAGGCTCCCTCGGGTCATCTTGAAAGTTATATGAATGCGAGGTAGAAATGTCGAGCGAGAGGACATTGCTGCAAACATCAAGGATCGAACGAACCCCCATCAACAGGGAGAGGCAACCAGATTCGCCGTCGTCCCGGAAGCCCAGATACTCGCCGACCTGCGGGCCCCGCGCGAGCGAACACGTGAAGATGAACACAGCGCCCGTGTAGATGACCTGCCCGTTGCAGCCGGTGATTTGCGGGACAACACCTGCCGCCTCACGGACGGCGGTTTCGTAGTGTCTTTCTGCCTCGGCCGCGTAGTCGACGTCTTGCCCGACAATCTGCTGCAGCTGGGTCGGATTCCGCGAGAGGTGGAAGCCCGAAAAGGCGAGCAAGAGGCGCAGAAAGTAGTGGTGCTGGAACCCCCAGCGCGTCATTTGCGTTTGCCATTCGCTCTGGCCGGCGCCCAGTTCCGCGCAGGTCAGGAAGTGTTGGAATAATGCGAGGTCTGTCGCGCTGAACTGGAATGATTTATTCCCTACGGCAGACGAGGTCTTAGGGGTTGATGACCGCTCGGACACGTCAAAAGTTGGGCCATCGCGCCTCCTGTACGCCCGTTTTGGGGGTTCGAAATTGGCTTGCGAGGACGAGATGAAAGTCAGCCCATCCTGCGCCGATGCTCTCCGGGCGGGGGTAGAAGATGGTGCATTATCTGTCGGAGGGCCGGTTGTATAGTCACACCGGACAGAATGGCGCAAGCAGTTTGTGCAGGAAGGCTTGACTTCGTCGCACTGGGTTTTCGTGAGCCTTCTGCTCGTCTTGTTACTGGATTTAGTGGTTGTCGCGTGGGGCTTACTTTGATCTTCCTCCGCTTGCAATTGCCACACCCCAGCCGCGACTTGGTATGCGTCTTTCGCGCGGCTTTACCGGTGTAACTGCTGACTGTCGGGCTCATTTTTGGTCAACTGTGGCTGTCGAGGAGAATTGTCTCGCGGCAAGAGAAGAATCTGACAGCCTGCGCCAGAGATTCGCTGCTCAGTTCTGAATTGGGCGCCTTCTGACGACACCTCCACTTAGCGCCGAAATGCTTCTTTTATTGGCCCACTCTCTGTATTATATACTGTATGTCCAACCCGGCAAACTTTTCAGGATGTAATATATTTCTTCATTACAAGGCTTTACATACTATAGCTTGGAGCTGGTAGCAGACATATCCAGGTACTCCCAAACACACTCATCCGCCATCTCCTCCTCCAGCCCAAACTGCCTCTTCAACTCCTGCGCAAGCTGATAATACCGCTCATGCCGACCCCTCACCTTCTCCGCCCCCTTCAGCTGGTCGCGCCCAACCTGATGCCGATGCGCCGCATCAGGCCCATCCGCAACACGCACAAACCGCGCATAGGTCCACATCTCCGGCAGCGGCGTATGCTGCGTGAGCCCCTGCCCGCCGAAGAACTGCATGCACTCATCGATAACGCGCGCGACCGCCTCGGGCACAAGGATCTTGCTCTGCGCGATCACATAGCGGCCCGCTTTATTGCCCCGCTCGTCCATCGTGTCCGCCGCGTTGAAGACGACCAGTCGCAGCGCGTCGAGTTCCAGCCGCATCTGCGCCACCCGCTCGATGTTGCTGTCGAAGCTCCCGATCAGCCGCCCGCGCGGCGTCTTGCGTGTGTCCGTCGCGCGCAGCAGGGTGTACTCGTACGCGAGCTCGGCCTGCCCGATGAGTCGCATGCAGTGGTGGATGCGCCCGGGGCCGAGGCGGCCCTGCGCGATTTCGAAGGCGCGGCCGGGGCCCAGGATTACGTTTGATGCTGGGATACGCACGTCCGTGTAGACGAATTCGCCGTGGCCGTCCGGTGCGTGGTCGTAGCCCATTATCGATAGGTTGCGTTTGATGCGTAGACCCGGGGTGTCGCTGGGGACGAGCACCATCGAGTGGCGGCGCCAGGGATTGGGGTTGGTCGGGTCCGAGCAGGCCATGACGATGTAGAGCTTGATATCCTGGTTCCAGAGGACACCGCCGAAGATTTTGCGCCCGTTGAGAACGTACTCGTCTCCGACTTTTTCCATGCGCAGACTAATGTTTGTCGCGTCCGAGGAGGCCACGTCTGGCTCTGTCATGGAATACGCCGAGGAGAACTCGCCGGTCAACAAGGGTTCCAGCCAGCGCGCCTTTTGCTCCTCATTCGCGTATTTGGCCAGGAGCTCGATATTCCCCGTCTCGGGCGCGTGGCAGTTCATCGTCTGCGCAGCCCAGTAAACACGACCCATAATCTCCGCGCAGCAGGCATACTCCAGGTTCGTGAGTCCCGGCGAGCCAGGGAAGTGGTGGGGCAGGAACAGGTTGAAGAGACCGCGGGCCTTGGCCCTTTCGCGCAGCTCGCGCATCAGGGGTGGCATCTGCCAGCGGTGCTTTGCGATCTGCGCCCGCATGATGCTGTCGGCGGGGATGCATTCGGTTTCCAGCCAGTCGTGCACGGCTTGGATTTTCTCGAGGGCAATTGGGCGCAACTTGGAGAGGACCCAAGGGGGGAGGTGCTCGAACGGCGGGGCGGTGGTGTCAATCGTGCTACTCATGACTAGGAGAGTATTTTTGCTTGCTAGATTGATGCACCAATGATCGGACAACGCTTTGTTCATATACGTAGGGCGAAAGCTCGGCCTCGGTCCGAATGTCGGTTAAGCGCAGCTAAAGCGAGGGGCGGGGTCCGATGTTTATATTTCATCAGCTATCGTTATATCATGTTCCTCATTCTATTCTATATTTGCCACGCTTGAATTCGTGATCATCCCTCCTACAACGGAAAACCCGTCTCAATTACCCAGGGCAACTCCAAGTTTTTATTAAACTCATCTTCGCACAGTGTCTGTGCACTTGGTGACGCGTCCAAATCCTCGACTTGTGCGCACGCACTCCAGCTCAGCGCGTTCCCTGGCCCGAAAAAGAAGTTATCCATTGCTTCTACCCACACCGGTGTAGCCTCTTCCGCAGGCAGATCCGGCGTGTCATGGTGCGCTGTCGATGCAGCCGCGTACAATACCTCGGTCTCCTGCAAGGAGTCTTGAGGTATTGACATTGACTCGTCAATATACTGGAGGAGCCGTGCATATTGCTGCAGAGGCAGAGTGAAGAGATTACTACGACCTTCGCTGTTGATGGCGTCTTCTGCACACCCTGTCGAGGCATCTTTGAATAACTGGAACAGCCAGAGCGCCCGCGAGGCCAGGTTCGACACCCGAGTTACGTGGTATCTCAAACCGAGTGTCCGGTTAACCGCGTCAAAGAGAACGACTATTTCGCGACTCTTCTTGCTATCTGGCGACGAGTTCATGGCCAGGAGAATATACGGGGTTGTGGTATATGCCGCCCTATCAAGTTCAGTCCTTGTTCTCCAAACTGCACATGGTTCTGCACTTACACGCTAATCGGGAGCTTATCAACTGCCTCGATAATGATGAGTTGTCGGATTTTATCCGCTATGCTCGCGGTCGCCGCGAGGAGTTCAGACCGACATAGTTGGAGGTGCTGGAGATGCCTCCGCTTGTCGTGTTTAGCTTTGCCCAAGACCGCACAAATGCGGTTACTGAGTGCCACACGGGCAGACCTATGGACAGCTTAGACAACGATACGGAAAAATGTGCGTCGCAGTGTACTTACTGGTAGTATATAGCGAGCAGACTGGAGAACAGCGGGACGGACGGATGCAGACTCGCGTTCTTCCCTTCCATGTACGTCAGCCAATCCAGCTCCCAAAGAAGCAGCGCCGACTTTGCATCCTCGAGCCTGTCAAGGTCGGAGGCAGGATCATCGTCTCTCTGCGACCTCGTATAGGCTATCGTGGCTAGCTCCGTGACCGCGGTCGCAAAGTGGCACAGGCTCGTCAGCAGCTCGAACAGCGCTGACTTGGTCTCGTACGAGTAGACCGAGGAGCTGAAGATCTCGTCGTTCATATCTTCCGTCGTCAGCATTGGAGGATATGATCCACATTCCTCGCCAACCATCTGGAGTGGACGCCGCATTCCCAGTGATATGATCCGGTCGCGTATCAGGCAGCACCACCACACGCGCCGGAATTCGGATCGTTCCGCGTCATTGACGGAGCGGCCGGGTACGAGATGGCTTGCTCGGACAACATTTGCTTCTCGGATAGCAATACCTAGCCATTGCGAGTTTGCGTTCACATCAAAGTCAGAACCATAGTATGTGAGGAGCAAGCTGGCTCGTGAAAGGGTTAACGGGTCTTTCTCAAGCCCGCTATCGTAAAGGAGCTAGGCAATATAATCAGCAACTGACACTTGGAGGATAGATTACTACATAACGAACTTTGGCCTTTTGGTAGAGATCATCGCGGGCATCCAGCAGGGAGCCGTAACCGCACCGATTGGCGACGTCTGCGGGGACGAACTGCCAGCTGTCAGCGTGGCCCTCAGGACGTGCGAAAGGAGATCATTTCCTACACAGCTCGCGGCGAAAATCATGGCCCTGACTAGAAATAGAGGGACTAGTGTATCATCTTGTCGGGGGTCCTTGTACAGCCTCCAAAACATCGCCTCGTCAATGACGGGAGAAAACGGATGCACATAGAGAAAGTAATGGCGGATCAAGACGTCAATCTCGGCTTTGGTAGGAAGCATGAGAGAGCCGGTGCGCTGCAAGAGAGGCAGTCTGTCCAGTTCCAGCTCGCCCACATGAAGCGGCTGGATAAAGGCGTATGATGAGTAGGACACCTCGACAGGTCTCGCCCGCGTTGAGGCAGCGCCGGCGCGGCGCGACGACGACTGCTTTTCGGTGACGCTTGCAAGAGCTCGAGCACGGATCAACGACAGCTGCTTCCGTCGCTCCCTTCCACCCGTAAACGCCTGGCAGGGGTAGCTGTCCAGCCGACAGTTTGTACACGGGTATCCGGTCACCGTCGCGTCGCATCGCACCTTCCGGCCGTGGCAGCGCTGGCAGGCGCGCGATGCCCTCTTGATCCGACGATATCCGCTAATGTTTGGCAGATTATCCATGGCAGATACAAAGATTATTCTTGTCTATCACATAGAAAGCGGCGAATCATTACCCCAGGTGTCTATTAAATGGCCCGGGGAAACCGGGGTATTCCCACTTTTAACCGAAGGCCCGAGGTCGGCTTGCTACATGTAATGAATTGCCTCTCACAGCCACGCTTGCTTACCGGCGCTTACTGCCAGTATCCGCTGACCTGCTGGTTAACCGTGTCCTTAATCTTTCTGACGGTCTGTAACTCGGATGTATCGGTTGCACACTCCCAATCATGAGGAACACGCGGTGTAGGATGTCCCGTGTTCTTCGCCTCGTCTCGAGTTGTGCCCGCCCCAGCATCCAGCACCGTTGGATGGCGCACGAGGTACTCAGTAGGCCGCCAACTTGTTAGCTCCCCGGTAAGCTATTGTATGCATTTAGCTTCTATGTGATCCCGGTCGGGAAAATAATGCAGTTGCGTGAGATTGCGCACAAGTCGCCCGGGTTGAGCCATTCAGGTTTGGGAAAGCTGTCGGATTCGCATCGGCCTTGTGTATCGATATACAGTACCTGCCGTTATCTCGGGGCCCTTGATCCAAAACGCTGTGGCGCGTTTTTCCAGGGCGTCTTTCCGCTCTAGCTGATTAACCGACATTGCATGACAGTAGGTAGCTGGCCCAGATGAGCGTTCAGCACGGATGCTAGTCGTCCGGCTGTTAACTATAGCTGTTCGCCATTCCAGATTGTCTTTGAAGGTGACATGGTGAGTGAGACACGCGGCTCTCGGGGTGCGCGGTCGTGTAGAGGGGCAGAGTAATCCTTGGTTAGTTGGGATGTGACGCTTTTGAACGGCCAATAATCGGTCATTGAAACGGAGTTGAGTGCTCTTTTCTCAAATGTCAGGTTGTGCTCGGTCATGCGGTCTGTATTTACTAGTTCTGCAGGCCTCTGCCTTCCATTTCCCCCTTTATCAGTTACCTCATTGCTCCCCATCGGCAAGCGACGGGCGTCGCACATTTACCGGTTGACCGAGGCCGATGCTCGGCCTGCGTAGGACAGCTGCTGGGAAACGGGGTGTTGGGTATTTAAATGCGCCTGCTGGAAAGCCTCACTAATTACTCTACCAAATATATCACTCCGCACACAATGGCTAGTATTCCAGAGTTCCATTACATTAGCGCTAGTCTAGGCGAGGAGGGCGTTCTTGTCCTCAAGTACAACAGGCCCCAGGCTGGAAATGCGATTAATAATGCAACCATCAAAGTATGTTCACCAAGTGACCATTTGTGTTGTTTTACTGTTGACGCACAAAGCTGACTGATGCTACTCCTTAGGAAATATTCCGGGCCCTACAATGGGCCATTGAGGAACCACGAGTCAAGATCATTGTCCAGACTGGTGAAGGGCGATTCTTCACAACTGGTGAGTCGAGTGACCCAAGAGAGCACCGGGAGACAGTCTCCAAGGCGAATCTCCTCTGGCTCGAAGCTCGCTAACGCCGCTGGTCTGTCACCCAAGGCATGGACTTGTCATCAATCCAAGGGGAAGATGATTCACCACAGATTCTTTAGTAAGTTTGGCTCATTTCACTCGACTACCATTGCTGACAAGTTCATTCTAGCGACGTCAACAAGCTCATGATTGACTGTGAAAAGATCACCATTGCAGCGGTAAATGGACCAGGCGTCGGATACGGCACCAGCAGCATCGGCCTATTCGATCTTGTCTACGCAGTCCCCGATGCATACTTCTTCACTCCATTCATCAAATGGGGTCTGTGCGCTGAGGCCTGCTCGAGTTTCGCGTTCCCGAGCATAATGGGCCGACAGCGGGCATCACACATGCTTCTAACGGGCGAAAGGATGACAGCGCCAGAGCTTGAAGCCGCAGGGCTTGTTAGTAAAGTCATCGCCAAGGAGAACTTTTTGCAGGATGTCCTGGCTCTTGCCAACCGCCTCGCCAGGCAGCCGACCGAGGCGCTCAGGGTCAATAAGCAGTTGCTGTCCAGGGGTTGGAAGGAGCAGTTGCATGAAACAAATGAACAAGAGTTGCGTGCTTTTGAGGACTTGATGCAGGGAGATGCGGCGAAGAAGAGAGCTGGGATGTTTGCGGCCGAGCAGGCGTTGAAAAGGGCAAATGGGAAGGGCAGAGTGCATAATCTGTGAATAAGATTTCTTAAGACTCCGGATAGACCAACTTGGCGGTCTTGTTGTTTGCCCAGGTCGATATAAAGTTCAGGGAGCGTATCTACCAAGTAATACCGAGAAACCGGCAATAGTGCACCATTCAGGTAGCGTCTCCCGGTAAGATGTGGGTCGGTTCCCCCGCTTCCTGCGAATCCTCCCCCGCAAGTGACCACTGCCCAAGCCTGCTTCTGCCATGCCTCCGGATCCATCAAGGTCTACAGTCTGTCATCCCGCACCGTTCCCCGAGGTAGGAATTGCCACCAGCTGCTTTACGTGTGGAAGGCCAGATCATACCAAGCCCTTACTCCAAGCCCGGTGCATAACACCAGTCCTCAACCAGTCCTGTACTTCTTAATGAATCGTACTCCACACATCCAATCAATCCCCCCATACTTTCGGCTGCGGTTACTATCCTCGGTGCGGGGTCTGCTGAGATGCCTTTACACTCAGAGTGCGCGTGTACTTTCTTGAGTATATATTGCCTGTCCCGTCGTTCAACCCCTGTCATTCTCCAATTGATATCTAGAGCCTCAGCCCAAACATGGAGCTCACCGATCGCAAACATCTACCCACTGAAGAGGGCACCATTGGTCTAGGGTCCGACAAAAACCCAGACACCGACCATGTTGAAGATCCGAAGAAGTATGCCATGCTTGACGATGGCATGACGGATGCTGAGAAGAAGCGAATTATGTATCCTACTCCATTGCAGCATTTGTCCGTGCTTTACTCTGCTAACATGCATTTAGCCGGCGAATCGATATCAGACTCTTGCCCATTCTCGGTATCATGTACTCGATCTCGCTCATCGATCGCACAAACCTTGGATTAGCGCTCGTGGCTGGCATGCAGGAGGACCTGGACCTGGCCGTGGGCGAACGGTACACGATAATCGTGATGCTATTTTTCATTGCTTACATGTGAGTGCTACCATTCACCTGTATCTTCACCGAGTCGAGTAAAGTGTACTAATTCATCCGCAGCCTGTTTGAGATCCCCAGCGTAGGTGGTACAGTCCCCCTTCACAGACGAGTAACTAACGACGACAACACCAGAACCTGATCCTCCCAAAAGCCGGTGCAGCAAACTGGCTTTCGTTTTTGGGCGCTTCATTCGGCGCTATCCTGATCGGCATGGGGTTCACCCATAGCTGGGTCACCATGGCCGTTTGCAGGACACTTTTGGGTGTGTTCGAGGCTGGATTCCTTCCAGGTAAGCGCTGTCCCTACAAACTTCCCCCCCACACTAGGTTTCAATTAACTAACCCTGTCCAGGCTGTACCTACCTGATCACCTGCTGGTACACCCGGTTCGAGGTGGGAAAGCGCCTATCAGGCTTCTGGATCCTCTCCGTCCTCGCCAGTGGATTCTCGGCTATCCTCGCCTACGCATTTACGCTATTAGATGGGAAGCAGGGGCTTGGAGGCTGGCGCTGTAAGTGGCCTATACATATCTCTTAGAGTATGTTACTAAAACACACTCAGGGATCTTCATCATCGAAGGCGCCATAACAACCGCCATCTGCCTCTTCGGCCGCCTAATCATCATCGACTTCCCCACAAAAGCAGGAAACTTCCTGAACCCCACCGAGCAAGCCTTCGTGATCAACCGCATCAACGACGACCGCGGCGACGCCGAAGAAGACGACATCACGCTCTCCAAGATCCTCTTCCACCTGCGCGACTGGAAGCTGTACTTCTGGTCCTTCAATCTCATGGCCTCAACTCTGCCCGGGTACGCCTACTCGTACTTCCTGCCGATTATCCTGCGCGACGGGATGGGGTTCAACACGACGAAGTCGCAACTGCTGAGCTGTCCGCCCTACGTATTTGCGGCGATCATGGCGCTTGTCTCGGGGTGGTTGGGCGATCGGTATAAACTGCGTGGCCCGATTATTGCGGTGCATCAGCTCATCACGGCCATTGGCATGCTCATCACGGTTTACGGCAAGGCGGATGCGGCGCGGTATTTCGGTTGCTTCTTAGGTATGCAGATGCGCCCCTTCCCCTCTTGGTCCTTATATGTTGCTAATGTGAACTAATAAATAAAGGAATCGGCTTCTTGCAATTCTGCGTGCCCGGCGTCCTCACCTTCCAGGCAAACAACATCACCTCGCACTCGAAGCGCGCGGTTGCGTCCGCGACTTGTCTAATCGGCGGCGGGATCGGGGGTATCATTGCGAGTTCCGCTTTCAAAGCGAGTGAGAGCCCCAAGTATACTGTAAGTTACAACTCATCTGCACACGGTAAACTGGACGTGGGTTGGTTGCTAACGAGAACAGACGGGCGTGTGGGTCACGTTTGCGCTCTCTATGACCAGCATAGCGATGATTGGGATTCTCGATTTCTACCTCTGGAAGAAGAACAAGGCTGTGAAGGCTGGCAGGGCTCTGGTGGAAGGGCGAGAGGGTTGGCTGTATACACTTTAAGAGTGTTGCGCGTTCGTGGACATTGTCTGGCGCACATGTAAGCTTCTACCTAAAAGAAGATACTTTCGCGGAGTAACAGCATGGACTGCCCGAATGATACAGATTGCTTGTTGAATTTCACAGTATACATATACATAAGCAATCGAAACTTTCCGTAGTGCAGGATAGACACATGGGGGTGCCCCGTGGTTTAAGCTTGCCGTCTCTAAATCGTCATAGCACGAGCGTCGATCCTACTATCTTTCAAACACTTCAGAAAAACCGGACTTCGTGCTATACCCACAGACCCCGGTAATATCTCTTGAGTAGCTGGCTGAGAAAGATCATAAGCCAATAGAAGAATGACGCAAAAGTGTAGATATAGGTCTGATTGGCGGAGAAGCCATTCGTGTGTCACAGCATCCTGCTTACAATCTAATCAAGTATTACACTTCTCAGATATTTGCGACAGTAACAACTGATGACATTTAAAGTCTACTCAAATGAAAAAGCACTGATCATTGTTCCGTCGTCCGCAGCCTCCCCCGGGTCGACAGCAGATGCGAGCGGGAATAACGACTCCAGATCCCCAGCTGACGAGGTAGATGAAAATATGCCGAATCCCTCTGCGGCCCGAAAAGGTTCCACATTGGCTGGTTGCAGTAACAGTGTGCCGTCATTTGCGGGTGCAGCAGCAGAAATAACCCCATCATCCCCATATGTTGCAACCTCCCATTGGTCATAGTCGCCTAAGAGTGACTCGATACTTGGCTCCTGTAGTACAGCCGAATCGGAATAAGCATGCTGCGCCCATTTCGAGGCATAACCCTCAATATCTCGTCTAGACGACAATGGGCAGTACGGCGTCGTATCAATCATTGGCTTGAACAATTGAAGGGGCGTGGGCAGGTCTGTCCGGTCTGGAAAACGGCCCATGGCGAGCGACACGTCGATGGTTTTTGAGATCCGCACATACTCGCCTGGTGGGCAATGTGCAAAGTTGTAGATAACCAACGCACTCTCTTCCCCTCTGGGCATTGCGCGAGAACTTAGGCTGGGGCTCACTCGGGGGCTTGATGCGGTCATCCGCTGTCTGTCTGTTGCTGTTCGCCTAGTAGAACGTGCCTCGAATCGGAGTTGGTTTATGATCTTGTGAATATAATCTAGAACCTGATCCGTGCCTTCATACTGCATCTGGAGGATCTTGAATGTCCGACTATATATTAGTTGCGGTGTGTTTGTAGTGCTCCCAGCCAATTCCATGGACGAGACCTGGGTACTGATCATGGACCAGGTCAAGGGAAGCGTGATATTGGCAGCCCTATGGTCATCACTTAGTACATCACACATACAGCGCCGGACTGACATGACTTACGTGGTTATTGGAAGGTACCCAAGGAGGTTCCTCTGCCCCAGCTCAAGAAGGCAGTCGGTGATTCCCCTGATATGCTCGCTTACTCTGGGCTTCAGTGGATCCTGTGTCGTGCTACAGTCGGTGTGGCGAGTCAATTCCAGGTAAAGCGCATGATTCTGCAGAGCAAGCTGCGCGCTGCTAAAAGGAGCATAGCTATTAGGTCTATTCACAATGAAGGTGGGGAACAAAGTGCTGACATACTGATAGTAGATGAGAAGCAGGCTTTTATAGAGCACGGTAGAGTCATGTTCGATGCCCGGCTCAACCAAGAAGTTCAGTTGCCCCTGAGCGTGCTGATGCCACCGCCGCAGCTCTTCGAATCCGTTGGAGAGGTGTTCCTGGTTCACAACCGCCGCGGCAGTAAGGGGGGATAACAAAGTAAGGCCCGGTGTCAGGGCTACGCACAGCTCACACTGAAAGCTGAATATTTGTATCAGTGCTCTCTTGCTGTTTGCACTGTAGACGAGCGACCGATGGATCTCATCCGACAAATCGCTTATAGTCAGTGCAGACTGCCTGAAATCAAACTCGAGGGCACCGATCTGGAAGGGTCGCCGTAGCCCCAGAGAGAGCAGTCGGTCTCGACAAACACAGGCCCACCATATTCGCTTGAGCAGGTTGGCCTTCTCGTGGTGGTTGAGCTCGTAGTAGCGATGGGCATGAATCACTCGAGCATGGTGCAGCGCCACGGTTAGCCAGTATGAGTTGATATTGGAGTTGGTCGGAGAAGAATAGTAGGTCAGAAGAAGAGATGTCTGGGCGCAGCAAAAGTCGTCTGGGTAAATTTCCAGATCATACAGAGTCTGGAAATAAGTCAGTCACCGTACGGACGAGGTGACAGAATTCGAACACCTACCTTTGCACGGTTATAAAAAGCTGCTCGCCCTGTTCGAAGGGACTTGAAGCCCAGGCGCTTGATAGATGACTGGCTCACGAACTTGTGCACAGTAAGAGTAAGCAAACTAGACCACCTGGTAATAGACGGGTAGGATGTTACCTACACTGGATGCGGCGAATAACATTGCCTGAAATAGCATAAGGGGAATTGGCTCTCGTCGGTTACTTGTATAAGTATCCCAAAAGTCTGCTTCGTTGATGACTGGGATATTCGGATGCACATGAAGGAAGTATTCGCGGACGAATTCATTGAGGAGTCCTCGGACAGGCAGTGAGAAGCATCCGCGCTGCTGTAGGAGGTTTATATCCCACTCAGGCATGTTGTAGCTTATCTTGGCATGTATGAAGCGATAATTCGTCCATTCAGTCCAGGGCCCTGTTGCGGTTGAAGCATTAGTGGTTGAGGTGGCATCGCCCACTGTATCTCCCGACGCCATGGTTTCAGCTAATGGCGCCACGCCGTTGTCTTGCTGGTCTTTTTGACGAGCGCACGAACTGTGAACGGTCGTATCATGCGTGTCAACATCATTGGGGGTGAGAAGGTAATGGATATCAGCCGCGATGGGCATACTGCGACAAGAATCGAGTTCTGCGGAGGATTCAGTCGCGATAGTAAGCTGTGTATTATCTTTGTATTTTGGAGCCAGCCGAGTCGTCGAATCAGACGGAGTCAAGGGAGTCTTGGTGACGAGGAGGTCCGTCTGTCTGGGAGGAAAGCGGGTGAGATACGACTGCTACAGTGTCCGTCACGGACGCTTACCTGCGTTGCTGTCTGCGCTTGACCTCGCAGGCTGTGTTGTCCAGCGAGCAGTTCGTGCAGGGCTGCCCTTTGGCCGCAACGTCGCAGCGAACTTTCCGTTTCCGGCAATATAGGCACGCCTGCACAGCTCGGCGGCGGCGGCTGGTGCGAGGGGTAGAACCCTCGCGATTCCGGGATTCAAGGTCTGCCATGGCTGAATGAATGAGATGGAGGATTAGACCGTGGCAGCTACGATGGGATGGCAGGCAATACGTTGAAAAACTAGCCTGCGAGGCAGCAGTGGCGGTCGGATGCCCCTTCCCCACAACTCCAAAGTTTGCGGGGGCGCTGATTACCTCAGTTGGCTGACTGGGCTTGGTTCGCTCTGATGCTGGTCGTGAGATCCAGTTGCTTCATTGGATGAGTCCGGCCCTCGGTTATAAGTGGGTCTGCGGTACAGTACCCGGTCAACTGCCAGTGGAATGTGGTGTAATACAGCCATCCATACTACCACTCGGTATTGGATAGTACAGAGTACTACTGGGTACATCCATCATTCATCTCCAGATACAACTCCTTATCCTTGTCTGCGTGTTTAGTTTGGGCGAAAATCTCTCTTAGCTCTATCCCATCCTCGTCGCAATTATTGGTGAGCAAAAATATAACCGCCGCCTGTTTTTAAACCCGATATGGGAGGAGTTGCCCCTTGTGGTTTACACTAACAAGTAGCATATATCCATCCTTACACGCCTTGAAATATATAATGCAAACCAGGAGTATCTGGTAGCCGTTTACTTTGTTATACTTAGTATTATTACCATAGCCTAAGACCCGCTAAGCTGGACCGGGCAGTGTGTTAATATGCTAACTAGCCAGGACAGCGTGGACCAGGGTGTTGCCAGCACGTCGCTATTTAGTAAATGAGAGATTATAATATTAGGGGTCTTAAATAAGCGGTGCTTGTTCAAGAGCTCTAGGCCTTCTAGCTTCTTATTCTGTAATTTAAGAGCAAATAAATATAGCTTCCTATAGTTAATGTTGGCAGCTAGTCAGCTCTAAAGGTTATCTTGTTCACCAAGCCAGGTATGGACCTAGAGGGTCTTTATATATTGCCCGTTAGCAGCATGTTCTTTCAGCGTGAGTAGGTCGCGCGGTACGTGGTCAGGAGTTTTATGTTCGTAGACCAGGATTCGGAAATATTACAGAGACACACGATGAATGTTGGTTAGTTAATCGCGTTCATAGGCTGGGACAAATTAAAAATACAAGAAATTACCCTTCTACCCCTCTTGCCTAGTCTAATCCATCGCTCGACCAGAGACCGTTTCTAGTCCTCTTTAGAGAGCGGAGAGTTTGGGTCCTAATACTCCTAGACCGCGTTAGTCTAAAATGCATTATCCAGGGCGACTTGAGTTTGCATGTATAATGATACAGTTCTCAAACTGAAGGGCTTGGAACCGTATTATCTCCAGCTCTTGATTCTCTTCCATCGCGTTTGACCGACTGTGGATGGTAGGCACCGGTGGTGGCTGAGTTCTGGATTCAAGGTTTGAATCGGGTGTTTGGATTGGGACAAATGAACCTCAGGGGTGGTGGGCGTGACTTATAAATACATGAGTCTGCTCATCACATGCCAAATACTGTATGATAGAGGGGTATATAAGAACCTATAGTTAGTAACTGTCTTATAGATATAGTAGGAGCTATATAATACTTTTAAAAGACTGGCTAATCAAAAGGGTAAAGCATTCTTATAGTATTGGTTTTCATTATGTAGTACTGCCTGTATTGGAAAATAATGGCCGTCTAAACCTATTATGGACTAGCTTACAGGGGTGGAGCTGAGAAAGAGCCAGAGAGTTTGGAAAGGTAAAAGGCGAACCTGCAAGGCACTGGACTGGGCTCACAGTGTGGGGAGCTAACGTCGTGGATCCTTCGCCTACTTTTCGAATGTGCGACTGCGAGTGATCCCACCGTGGACACTCTCATCCCTTCCCCGGTGCCTGTGCCTGTGCCTGCCCTTTTCCCCAGATCAAAATACGATGACCACACCAGCCGGCCACGATCGGGCCTCGCAGTCCCGAAGGACACATCGAAAGTCTCGCCTGGGTTGTGGGAACTGCAAACGGCGCAAAATCAAGGTGCTTCGGAGTGGCCAACTAACAACGACTTTGACACTAACAGATCCCTCATCAGTGCGATGAAACCAGGCCCACCTGCGAGAATTGCCTCCGACATACTATCGCCTGCGACTACCACGTGTATAACCCCCACACACGCTCGGCTCACGGCGATGGCCAGTCGTCTGCCCCCAACACCTCGAACGGGGCCCTGGGACCACCCCTGAAATTCATCTCTGCCTCTCAATCCAATTATAGCACTCCAAAAAGAAAGTATGTAGTGCGGTCTGCTCCGACCCGAACGCGGGGCCCATGCAGTGCTGTCGGCCCCAAGCCCTTCGAGTTCTCTGCCATCGACATGGCTCTCTTCCACCATCTCATGTCTTCAACTGAACTGGGCTCCTCCTACCCCTCACTCCAGACGCAGTTCACGCGTCTCGGATTTTCCTTTCACTACCTCCTCCACTTACTACTAACCTTCTCCAGCTTTCATGCGTCGCAAAGCCAAGAAGCGACGCTCCGGCTCAATCGGATAGTGGGCTATGACGTCGACTATCACGCCGAGGGCGAGCGACACTATTCCATCGCTGTCAGCGCAGTTGCGGAAGAGGTTCCACGTCTTGGAAAAGAAAACGGTCTGGCCCTTTTCGCTTCTGCTGTTTTTGTGTTTATCTGTTCGATCGCGAGGGGCCCTCAAGCCGGCGAGTATCTGGCGTTTCGCAGTGACGGACAACCGGGGTCCTTGTCTCTTTTCATGGGAGTTCGTTCCATCTTGGAGACCTGCATTGCAAAGCTTTCCATTGATGCGTCTGTTTTGTATCATGATGAGCCAAGTGAAGCTTCGCCTCTCTCTACGCAGACAGCCGCCCAGATCTTCTCACCGAGGAATCCTAAAGCCAAAGACGAATACGCCACTGAATTGGGGTGGCTCGATCAGGTCCTGCATGCGCTCGGTCCTACCTATGATAGCGATAGCTACCGCGAAAACTTGGAACGACTCCATGAGACTTATCATCTTCTGTATGGGCCTGCCTCCACATCAACTGACAGCGACCTTTGGCCGATTATATTCACCTGGCTTTATAGGCTGCCAGATCAATTTATCCAGGCATTACAGCATCGGGAGCCGGCCGCGTTGGTGATCTTTGCCTTTTTCATTCTCCTGTTCAAGGAACTTAACTCAACGTGGTTCATGACTGGATGGTCGGAGCATATTGTACAGGGGATATTCACCTCACTGGATCCTTCGCATCGGCATTACATTCAATGGCCAATGGAAGTCCTACAATGTGCTTCGTAATAACGACTGAAATGGCGTGCGGATCGACTTGCACCGTTCCCGAGGCTGACCATTCTCCTATATGCACCCTATCTAGAGTATACGGTGATAACAAGATCAAGTTCGGGGATGTGATTGATCCTCAAATTTCATTATAAATAGCTGGGTAATTCACATCCTGCGCCACGTGTGTAGCGCTTGTGACCTCCTTCAGCGCCTGCGCAGCCTCCTCACGCACTATACACTGCTCAAGACTAAAGCTCGCCGCGAGAGCTTCCAGCTCGTCCAACGATTTCCCGCGGAAGAGCTCGGCATACTCCTTGTACAACGAGGCCGCCAGGAACGTGTGAAAGACTGCCCGGATGAGGTGCCGCTTCGTCGCCCAGTTGAGAGGGTACGTCTTCTTCGCTGTCGGAGACACCTCGTCGATCCATTTAGTCATCGGGTCAAGGACCGCGTCGGCCTCAGGCGAGGTGCGCACGTTGCACCCATCGACATACAGGCGCTCTTTCTTCTCGATAAACGGGCGGATCAGTCGGTTCCACGGAGAGTCAGGCGCGGTAGACACCATCGCCATCAACCCGATATCCTTGTACGTCCACTGCGACCACGAGATGCGGTGACGCTCGTAGATCTGCATCTGCTGGCGGAGGAGGTTATACCTGCACTGGTTTGTCTCGGGAGGCGCGTCTGGCGGCGCATAGGTAGGCCCGAACTCGCCGTTCCACACGGGTACCTTGTGCTCGAGGTTATACGAGCACTTGCGCAGGAACTGGGTCTCGAGCTTCTGGTCCTGCTCCGGTGTGCCCTTGTACAACTCCCCCTCGGGGAACCCCATCATGCTATAGTCGTGAATTGCATAAACACAGTTCGGAAGCACACTCTCGAACCCTTCCCACTCCATTGAATACGTGTTCCCATCAAGCCAGAGGATATGGTCCGGGTCGATCGCGCGAATCGCCTTTTCCAGCCGCACGTAGAAGGGGTAGAGCAGCTTTCTCGACGGATCCGCCGGCTCGTTCATGGGATTGTAGCCGGCGACCCAGGTATTTCCCTTGTATCTGGCAGCGATCTGCTCCCACAACCAGACCGTCCGGTCCTGGTGGTCCTTGTAGTCCCAGAACGCCGCGTAGTTGGTCGGGTTATCGCTGTGCCAGTCTTGGTTCTGGGCCCCCGGCACGGTATGCATGTCAAGGATAGTATAGATACCATGCTTCGCGCAGATATCAATGACGCGGTCTAGATGCTTGAATCCTTCTTCCTTGAGCACGCGCGGGTTCATGTCGTCTTCCAGGTGGCGGTGGTTAAAGGGGAGGCGTAAGGAGTTCAGCCCGAGCTTGTTGAAGAGCTTTGCGTCCTTCTCTGTGAAGAAGTGGTACAGCCATCGGTCGTAGAAGAAGTTGTACTTCTCTTTGCCCATGACTTCGCGCATCGCCGCTCGCATTCCGGACTCCATTCCGGGATATCCGATTAAGAAGTTTTCCATGCTAGAGTAATGATGATAACCGTCAGTTTCGATTTCCCTCCCCCGAGAGGTTGGTTAAGTCAAGTAGAGTGTGGAAGTCTTACTTCAGCCATCCCCCAAGAGCAGATCCACGAAGCGTCACCGTGTCGCCGTTGCCATCAACAATCTCCTCGCCCTTCACTCGTAGAAATCCTGACGCCATGGTGCAAGAGGTATTTATTCCGAGCAGATCTAACAGTGATGCAAGCGACTACCAATGCCGTGACTAGAGGTTGAAGGGGGAAACAAGTTGCCGTTAAAAGATCGAAGCGCGCTGGTGGAGGGGGCCGGGGAGCCTTGACCGGGCATGCGGGTCAGGCTCGTCCGTTCACCGGCCACTTCGGCTGGCATTACCCCGATATTGATGGTTATTACCCCTGCTACCTTGTACGCAGACCGTACATTAGCCTAAACCCGCGTCCGATGGTGTGGAGTGACAGAACTAGTATGGATAGGTCGGGTCTTAGTGACTCAGATCGGACCCCGCAGTATCCATTATCTCTTGGAAGCAGGGGTCTGGGGAGGCGTTCTCCAAGCTTGGAGTAGCTTTCCTGGCCAATCGGGGGAGTCTCTTTCCGAATGCGATATACTGTTTTTGGTCCTCGAACCCGCAAAGACAAGAGTGGGAAGTAAAGGTGTCAGGGCGGCGTTACGTTATATGAACTATTTTTCCAGTCGACCCCAGTAGTTGCTTCGGCGCCAGTTGACGAACTGACCTGACTAATGTATCCAATAAAAAATGCATGCTAGGTCTATGCTGACACATGTATGTGTTCCTCAAAGTTATCGTATAGTTATCATATATCGGCATCCTCAAAAGTACATCGTTCATCCCCATTTCCTATTGCAAAGACGCCAATAACAGGTCCCGTAAAGTCTGCAGCTGTCAGATCCAAGACGTCTACTAGCCCACCAGGAACGGACTGCCACGTCCCCGGGCTTCTCTGTGTTTCTAAACGGTATAGAAAATGCAAGAACTTTTCAGTGTACAAGATGCGGAATCCGATCCTTGTATGTCGAGCGTCCTGTCGATTGCAGTCGGCTACGGTTCTCTGAAAACTCAATAGAGGGTCTTTTGCGCGGTTGACAAGCTCAAAGACCAGCGTTGAACTGTCCGTATCCGCGTAGAGTCGCGCGTAACGGTGCTCGTCCTTATAATAGGCCAGACCTATCTTCCGGCCCGGTTTAGGATCAAGGGTTAGAACAGCGGTCGCTGATCCATCAAGGAGTCGCTGTCGTCGGCCGATGAAGGAGACCATCTCTCCTAGACACTCATCGAGATCCGTTTCCAATGGCCTGAGGGATATTGTCTTACCATTCGGCGAGACGTCGCAAAGGTCAGCCGGAGAATGGCGGATCGTGACATAGTCCAGAGTAGGAATGAATGGCGACGGAACAGCGGGCTGAGACACTACCAAAGACTGAGAAGCTTCATGACTATCCCCTCGCTGGAGTGTACGTGGGATGGGCTGTATCCGCGGCCAGGGCTGCTCTTCTGGCCACTCGACGGGGGTTAAAAATGTCTCGCGGCCGAGGACAATTCGACCTTCGCGGTCTTTGCGGACGCCCAAGCACACCATCCACCATTCACCACGGGTATCTTGTACGAGATCGCCATGTCCATTGTACTGGCAGTAGGCGTGCTCACTGGCAGGGGGGAGTATGGGATTAGATTCGCAGGACTCGTACGGACCCCAAATATCCCTAGCCCGCCCCATGGTGATCATATGGCTCTCATGTGTACCACCCTCAGAATCAAGCAGATAGTACCACCCATTGCGCTTGTAGATGTGAGGCCCCTCTGGGATGATTTTGCTGTAACCTTCCCAGATCACGGCTTCGGCGGAAAGCTTTGCGCCGGTGCGGATGTCGATCTCAAAGCAGTTAATTGTGCTGTGCGAGGTGTCCCACGACGACCCTGACACATAGGCGCGGCCGTCGTCGTCAAAGAAGAGATCCGGATCAATTCCGTTGAATGCGAATGGGATCGGGTCGCTCCAGGAGCTAACCCCGATATCCGGTGTGGAGATGATGAAGTTCTCGAATGCGATAGTCGAGCGCTGCTCGCTGTCTGTCTTCGGCAAGCTATGCATCACATTTGTACATACGATATATGTGGTTCCATTGTGATGCCGTATGGTTGGAGCATACAGGCCGCCGGCTGTAATGGCTTTCTCTGTCGATGCTGGGCTACCTGCAGCCGGTATGAGGTTCGCAGATGACCTTGACAGGTTTAGTTGGGTTGGTCGATTGATTGCATTCCCGATGTGTCTCCACGCGAGAAGGTCCTTCGAGGCGTAGATCGGGAGTCCGGGAAATAGGTGAAAGGATGAAGTTACGAGGTAGAATGTGTCCTGTATTTGGACAATCGACGGATCAGGGGCGAAGCCAGGGATGATCGGATTGAGGCAGGCCATCACGATACTGAACTTGATGGAATTCAACCTTTAGTCCGTGCTTAGTCCGTGCTTAGTCGGTGCAAGGGGGGTTAGGCGGCTTGTTGACTAGGCCGATTACCAGAGTTAGCGTCTATAGCGTGATATTTCAAGTGCAGACTCGGGCAATCACTTTCTCGGGCTAGACCACACCGAGACTCAGAAGCTGAACTCTTTTCATGAGCGAGATCTCGTTCTCATTCGCAGCTTCGCCCGACACCGACACTCGCACTTAACCGAACTCAACTGGTGCATCCCCGAGATTAGATTCCGGACCTCGGTATTACAGACTGTTACAAGTAAGATTCACCCGAGACCTGTCACGGTATTACCGGAATGCTGAAGCCAACTATTGGTCTCAACGTTCGGAGGATCCGAATACGATTAACTGCCGGATCCGGTAACGCACGCTTGCTGCCTGGACACCGACCACCCCATTGGTCTACTGTAACGATGTATAAGGAGTCGCCCAGCAGTCTTGAAAACCCTGGTCTGTTAACTGCTTGGGGGCTCCACTCAAGCATTCATCTGGCCTGGGCTTGAACCGGGTGAACGTACTAGACCCCACGCTGGGGAAGCCCCTAGCCACCCCAGATAGTCCGGGTATCGGCTGTATCATCGCACCCGAAATAATGCCACTCAAATCCTCCGTGTGGTGGGAGTTAATGCCGTTCCACTCGCCACATGAGCACCGGTTGATCGAAATTGGTTTCTTGATCGTTCGCCAGAACCCAGGAGGAGAGCATCTCGGTCACCTTTGCACCGAGAAGATGGACCATGTGTATCCCCCGTGGTCAGTTCACTGGCTGCTTGGATCGAAAGCCAAGATAAATAGAAGATCTTTGCCCAGTAATGAGTATTGCAAGTTCATGGTATCATATCAGACCATCTCTCCTGTTGTACCGACTCCCAGCTCCGCACTTCACATAGAGTAATCACCCAATGGCAACCGAACTCAACGACCAACAGACTCTGCAAGAGCTCATCAAGAACGCACCACCCTGGTATAAGACCCCAAGCCTGATCAGGCTCTACCTTATGCTTCTGGGCCCGCTCCTAACCTCGACCTCCTGGGGCTTCGACATGAGCCTCACGAATGGCCTCCAATCCGTGGACGAATTCATGAACAACTTTGGCCACCCCAGCGGCGCACGACTCGGCTTCTTCGGCGCCTCGGTCTCAGTAGGAGGCATTGTCGCCTGCTTGATCGCCGGCCCGCTTGTGGAGCGATTCGGCCGCCGTCCCATGTGCTCAATCGGTGCTTTACTCGTCGTTACGATGGCACTCATGCAGACCTTCTCGACCAGCTTCAGCATGTTCACTGGCGGCAAAGTGATTCTCGGCCTCGGGTCCTACTTCCAGCAAGTCGCTGCTCCAGTCCTGGTCACGGAGCTTGCGCACCCGAAGCAGCGCGTTGCGCTAACCTCCGTCTATAATACGAGCATCTTTATCGGCCTTATCATCGGCAGCTGGGTCACCTTTGGCACCTACCGCATCGGCTCCCAGTGGGCTTGGAAGATCCCGTGTCTCCTCCAGATCGTCATCCCGAGCTACCAGATGGTGATGATCTGGCTGTGTCCGGAGAGTCCGCGTTGGCTCATCTCGAAGGGGCGGATTGAGGAGGCGCGCGCGATCCTGATCAAGTATCATGGCAACGGCCAGGAGACTGAGCTGGTGCAGTTCGAGATGAACGAGATTATCGCCGGGGTCGAATCTGACAAGTCCGTCATGAAGTTCAACATGGAAGGAGTGAAGACGCTTATTGGCACAAAGGGCAGTCGCTACCGGCTCTGGCTCTGCCTTGCTACTGCCGTGGGCTCGCAGACCATCGGTGGCGGCTTCACGTCCAACTACCTCCCCCTGATCCTCGACCAAATCGGCATGAAGATGCAGAAAGAGAAGACATTGATCAACGCGCTGCTGAACATCTTCAATTGGCTGGTTAGTTTCCTCGCTGCATTCATCATCCCCAAGATCGGACGGCGCACGGTATTCCTTGTTTCCTCGGCCGGCATCAACGTTGCCTTCGTCATCTGGACGATCCTCAGCGCGCGCTACTCGATGGACAGCACAGTGGGCTTGGGAATCGGTGTTCTGGTGTTTATTATCATCAATTCATTCTTCACGAGCATGTGCTGGATCCCGCTGGTAGTCGCATACCCGTTGGAGACCGTCACAACCAAGCAGCGCAGTGTGTACTTTGGCATCACCCTCTTCACCATCAACGTGACTGCCTTCATCACCAGCTACATGAGCCCCGTGGGTATCGACGCCCTGGGTTGGCGGTACTATATCCCGACGTGCGTCTGGGATCTAATCATGCTGCTTATTGTTTACTTCACCTGGGTAGAGACCAAGGGATTGACTTTGGAGGAGATCGCGGTGTTGTTCGATGGAGATAGTGCCCTTGCTGATGGATCTGGTAAAAAGGAGGACGTGGACGAGGATGTCGACAAGAAGAGGGCGAGTGCTGTCTCGCTCGTAGAGGACAAGTCTGCTGAAAAGAACGAATAATTGGCGGCGGCGACGAGAGGCAAGTGTTGTTTGAAGCCTGTCTACGGCCTTTTCAATGGACGTGGGCATTTAAATTTGGCTCTTATTCTACCTGTCTCTTCATTCGTGAACCCTGGTCTCTAGGCAGCGCGTTTGTATAAAATGTCCACACTTCAGCATTGTTGTCTCCCTAGTGTACCTCCAATTTCAGGAAAGTATTCCCAACCACGCTTATTTGCATCGCTCCTGTTCTCCCACAAGCATTAGCAGATCGTGTGGTGTATACAGAGCTAAAAAAAATACCCTAGCCTTGAGAGACGTGTCTTCAACAAGTAATCAGGCCGCCTGAACCGAACATGAGTCGATCAAGACACGTTCTTTCCACAAAGATCTGCACAACACTGGAAGAAATCCCTCCCTTCGGTTGTTTTAATAAATATGCAGTTGCTGGTATACTATAAAACGATGAAAAGAAAACAGCGAAGAAGATCTGGGCCGGTATAAGAATAAAAGAAAGAAAATAAAGATTGACAGCAGATCTCAGACTGCGAATAGCTCGATCCCCAGATCAAAAAGAAAACCGAAAAAAATAATAGAAACACCCGCGATAGACTCAACCCAAAAAAAAAAAAAAAAAAAAATTATACACTGTCCATGGATCAAGGATAAGTCATCTGCGGCGTGCTCTTATACCCCGTCAGCTCCGGCCGTGTCCGCAGCTCCATCTCCTTCTCCTCCTGCACGAGCGCACAGCACCCGCACCAGAAGGTTGTACAGCAGTCTCCGCAGCACGAGCCGTTGATCCCATGCTTCTCACGCATCTCGCCGCGCCGGATTGTCTGGAGGATCCACTGGAAGTAGCCGAGGGAGAGGAAACCGAAAATCAAGCACTATAAAACACACCATGGTTAGCAGTGTCGATCTCGTATATATAGCATATTCCCATATCTCTTACCTCCGAATTGATGCTGCTGTGGTTCTGTAACGTCGGATCCTGGGCTCTTGCTTGTGTTTTGCCGAATGTGAGACATGGCAGGCAGCAGGTTAAGAGACCTACATGTTATGAGTTAGCTCAGGTCCAGCAGAGGAATAACATCAGTACGTACACAGTGTGCCTGGGGAGCAGCAATCACACAACGAATGGTTCCAGTGTCTATTCTGGGTGATGTTCCGTGCCTCGGTCGAAACATCTTGGCCATATGCCGGTGGCGCAGTTGGGGTTGAGCGGTATGTTTTCTCGTATGCGGACATTTTAGATCGATGTTGGTTAGATGTAGTCTAATCTCGCGAGGGGGTATCAATTCAGGAGGAGACCCTTATTTATGTATCTGCAAAGCCCTATGACGCTCAAAACAGCCACACTTTACACCGTTCGGAGCCCCACTCGACGAGGCCCCGACAAGGCAGTTCGTATCCGGACCGAGCGCTGCTAACCAGGGTTGAGAGGGCTGTGGAGACCCTGATCCACACTATTCAGCAAACTCTTCAGCAAACACGAATCCGACTTTCCTTTCGCAGAATCCGAGCCCCTTGATTGTTGTCGATCCTAGCAAGATGTAGATCAATCTTTGGAACTGTATTTCTCGGTGTCGACCTCGTGGGATATCGCCCCCCCCCCGAAAAGGTGGCCAAGTCCGGTAGAAAGCAAAATTCGGCATGCGTCCGCTCCATATTTAGGTTTGCCAGTCTATATCTCGCGAAACTACAAATTGGACTCGAGGACAGTAACCATGGCCTGTTTTATTTGCCGGCCTAGCGAATTTCCTGCTCGTCCCTTGATTCTTCCTCCGCGCTGAGGACAAAGACCTCCTGCTGTTCTATCGCTTCAAGATACCAGCCAAGCCACCTGGACCAACATTTGCCGCAATGATAAAAGTTGGGCGTGTCTGCGTTAGCTTTGTACCCTACGTGCTTTCTCTCGCAACTTTGGCTTGTCTTGCAATAGTTTGCGTCGGTTGTACCAGGAAGACTGCAGACATTGACAATCTCTACTTCTTCAGGGTATGTCGATTGCGAAATACCTGCATCTGCTTGACTTTGCCTCTAACTCTCATTCTAAGGTGGACTTTTCCAACTTCTCAACAATATCAGAGTCCAAGACCACCGGCGATCATGATCTGAACTCAACCACGCTGGAGTATCTCAGTACCGCACTGTACCAAACGAAAAAGGATGGCGACCTCAAGGACTTCTACTCAATTGGCCTTTGGAGCTATTGCGAAGGAATCATCTCCGACGAAGGAAGCTACCACACGACCCACTGCTCAAGTCCTCACCCGAAGTTCTGGTTCGATCCCCTGGAAGTTTGGCGGCTGAACCGCACGGCCGACGGTGACGCGCAGCTCCCCTCCCATTTGACCAAACCCCTGCGCGTCTACAAAGGAGCCTCGCTCTGGATGTCCTCTGCCTACATCATCGCCATCTCTGTGACCGCTCTCGAGCTCCTCCTCGGTATCCTCTCCATCTTCAGCCGCTGGGGCAGCTGCGTCACCGCGCTGGTGTCGGCCGTTGCCTGCCTGTTCACCATCGCCAGCACAGTAACCGCAACCGTGATATTCTCGCTACTCAAAGGCGCCTTCGCGACAGTCCTCAGGGACCTCGACATCACTACTGCTCTTGGAGTCAGGGTCCTCGTCGCCTCCTGGGTCGCGGTCGTCTGCTCGCTGGGTGCTCTAATTTTCTGGACGGCCACAATGTGCTGCTTCTCAGGACGCTCTGGCGGCGCGTCAAGACCGCCGCCTAGCCCTGGGCCAAACTACGCCTATCACGGTGTCCACCCACCACCACCGATCGACGTAATACGCGAGCAACCGCGTTTTATGACCGTGAGTACGGGGCCTTACCCGATGCAGCCCATGCAGCCCATGCAGCGGACTTCCTACGGCCCGCAATCCAGTGGGTATGCATACCAGTGAAGCTCCCACATCGGTCGAACACGGCCCCCCAAAGGGTGAAGCACGCGCCGGTGAAGTCTTGCTCTATCGGTCTTGAATAATCGTGCTATGACCACTGTCTGATTGGGAGACCTTCCAACGCCTTCTACGGGCAATCCAACAAGTCGCATAGAGTCTCCAAGGCTTCATGCACAAACAGCATTGTCGAGGATCCCCATCTTTCGTCCATCAACCCAGGCCTCCTCGCTGATATTGCTAGACGGAGGTTTGTAACAATAGTCAGAACCTAGCCACAATATAGCGGCGCTATTCATCTCAAATCAATCTTTATCTGAATCACCGGAGTCGTAATGGATTGTTAAGCCTGACAGTAGAAAAAAAGCAGAAGCCAGATTCTTTTATTTAGTTTGCCTGGGATGTGAACTACTTCTTCCATGGGACAGCTCTATTTCAATTTAGGCTTAGTGCTGACCCCTGAAGGTCCAGTACCTAAGCCCCCACTTCGATAACCTCCACATCATCGTTGGCCCTGAGTCCGTGGACTTCGATCATCTGGCGCAGGAGCAGTCCAATCGGATCTTCCGTGTATGGATCCTGTCCCTGGTTAGAAACTCTCCAGAGGAATTAGCGGGGAAGCTCGCTGCTGGCCATTGTCCTGGCACACCAGTCACCGCGTCAAGGTTCTCCAACGGCGCGTTCAATATCTGTTATTGAGTCACCTTTGATAATGGAAATCGCGTGCTTGTTCGCTTCACAGCTTTAGGCCGAGACACCGCTCGTCGCGAAAAGGTTGAAGATGAGGTTGCTATATTGGACTACCTCGTCCAAAACACAGCGATCCCTGTCCCCAGAGTCTTTGGATCGGGCAAGTGTGCTGTTAGGCCGTACATTGTCATGTCGTTTATTGAGGGAGACTCGATGACACGGTACCTGAGAGATTTATCCCAGGAGAGGGTGGCATTGCGCCCGAGCATCGCCCCGTCCATCTTGAAGATTTCCTACTTTGGTATGGCCGAGGTCCTGCTAGAGTTGTCGAAGCCTGGATTCACGTCCATCGGAGCGATCAAGCGAGACGAGATGGGTAACTGGGTCGTGTATAAGCGTCCGCTCACCTTTAATATAAACCGGCTTTCTCAGTTTTCCACCATTCCACTTGATGTTTTCGAGTCACGGCATTTTGACAACGCCGCCAATTACTTTGAAGAGCTCGCCAACCAGCACTTTCGCCACCTTGAGCTCCAATGCAACAACGCCGTTACCGATCAAGGCGATTGCCGGAAAAAATATATCGCTCGCTGCCTTTTCCGGAGACTCTCGTGCGAAATCTCTCTAGAACACTGTCACGGACTGTTTCGGATCTTTTGCGATGCTCTCTGCCCAGACAATGTGCTTGTCGATCCATCCATCCAAGCTTGCTATCACGGGAGTAGTCGACTGGCAGTTTGCCTATGCCGGTCCGGCTGAGTTTACATACGCCGCCCCGTGGGTGCTTTTGCTGGAGCGCCCAGAGGACTGGGAGTCTGACCTGAAAGAGTTTCTTCGATGCTATATGCCACGGTTCCGCAAGTTCATCGAAGTCCTCAAAGAGTGCGAAAGCAAGAAACCCAAAAACGGCTCCCTGCTAGACTCGCAGAGCCCGTCCATTGCGATAGAGAAATCCCTGGAAACGGGACTATTCTGTGTTTGCGTCGCGCTTCGGCATAATTCTCTGTTTGATGAGGTTTTCTGGACCTTCATTGACCAGAGACATTTTGGGCCCTTTCCCACCATGGAAGATCGACTTGGCTTACTGACCGTGGAAGAGCCGGAGGAACTAGATGCCTTCGTTGAGAAGAAGATGCGCCAGGCTGCGGAAGCGAGTTTGATCTCTCACTAGACGATTGATGACCTAGTTGAGCTGTAGATACAACAAGGTGTGGTGTCAAAAACCTTATTACGCCAAGGACGTATTCCTGCCATCGAAACAACGATGGCATTCGAGGTAGCTCTATAGCGAGCGTGATTGAAGAAGAAGCGGAAAGAAGGTATTGCAAAAAGATCACGTATTCCCTCTTCATAAAATATGTGTGGGTCGTCCGTCGATTGGTGTTTGAGCCCCAAAAAAAAAAGAAAAAGAAATTATAAGGTCCTACCCGGGATCGAACCGGGATTACCAGATGTGACTCTAATTTAATATCAGAGTCTGATGTCATAACCATTAGACCATAGGACCTTGGATGAATTATCCCATACGTAAGTGATATTATAACCTACAATCCTAGTTACTGTACGCTGATCCTTCATTTTCCTCTACTCCCCGACCTCCCGACCAAGTACAAGCTCCACCAACTGAACCGATCCCGGCTCGAGTCTTGTTGTAATATCTGTTGCCAATCAGAATTGCATTTGAATGGCTTAGGCTGTTTAATTTGGATTTATTACTGCTGGTATTTAGTTGTTCGGTGATATGCCGGTCTGTTTTCTGGTCTCCTGAATATATATAGTGTTGAGCCTTATGAAACACCTCCAGCATATACTCTTTCGAAGCAAAACGATCCTGTTTCCCACCTGCTATCTAACATAGTGGACCATGAGAATTTCCCGAGCGTCTTAAATTTGGAGGTACATACGCACTCTACCACTTGGCCACCGCCTGTTGGCTACTGAGCCATAGTTCTGGTTGAAGCTGGTACACATTTGCTAGTAATATAACAAAATAGCCACTGCGGGGGCGGACGCGACAACGCAAAGCCAGATTCCAGGCTCGCCAAACTGAGATCGGCGAACGTTATCTGCTATCAACGAGTGAAAACCGAGTAAACAGGCACCGGCGATGAGGCCCCAGCATAGAGTTGGTACGAGGCCTTCACTTTCTTTGTCGCTCGAAAAAGCAAATATAACCAACGTTCAATATAACCGACCACTGAGAAGTGAGAGCTCAATGAAGGGAACTCAAGCATAGACCGCCATTTAAAGGGCCCTATCCTTGCGGGCCATGTCCTATACATACTCGCTCCCAAACTGCGTATGTTCTCAGGGTAGCTGGCAGTATGAAGTTGTGTCTGAACCCCAGCATACCTGGAGTATTCCAGGAAGTCTGCCGGATAACATGTGTAAGACGTTCTCCAGAACGAAGACTACTCTCGAATGCTAACTCATCATTCTGGCACAGTGCACCGCCCTCCTTAACTCGCCACTTGCCCAACACCTAGTGCTCCCCCCTTCCCCGCGATACCCAGCCCTCGCCAACGCCCACTATGCCACTAGCGCACCAGTCCTCCCCGCCTGTTTCTTTCAACCGCAGTCCTCAGAACAAGCCGGATTGGGAGTATCGATCCTCGCAGAGGTAGATGACGGATCACCGGAATGTCAGTTTGCGATTCGAGGTGGCGGTCACGCCCCCTGGAAGGGTGCTGCCGGTATCGAGGGCGGAGTAACTATTGATCTGGCGTTAATGAACTCGGCGGTGTATAACCCAAATACGTCGAGTGTGACAATTATGGGCGGTACTCGCTGGGGCGACGTGTACAAGACACTCCAGCCATATGGGGTTGCTGTTACCGGGGGCCGGTCGGATACGGTGGGTGTTGGAGGGCTGACTATTGGAGGTGGATTGTCATATTTTGGGAATAAGTATGGGCTTGCTTGCGATAATGTCTTGAGTTTGGAGGTCAGTCCTCCAAGAAAACTACTACAAGTTCCGCTGACATCATTTGGCAGGTCGTCTTAAGCAACGGCCAGATTATCACTGCCAGTCGTACCTCCCATCCTGATCTTTTCCGAGCTCTGAAGGGCAGCGGAAATAACCTCGGAATCGTCACAAAAGTTGAGCTCCGAGCATTCGAGCAAGGACCCCTCTGGGGCGGCCTGCTTGTCCATGGAACGGCCGACATCTCCCAACAGAATAGCGCGCTCGTACACTTCAACAGCAATCTCACCAACGATCCACACGCCCAGGCTGTCACAATCTGGAATTACAATGGGAAGTCAAAGTCGACTCTTGTAGCCAGCGGTCTGCAATACATGCTGGAAGAAGAACAGCCTCCGATTTTCGATGAGTTCCTCGAGATCCCGCAGGCACTCAGCACGCTGCGTTCGACGGATATCTACGATCTGATGATGGAGACTGCGCCGCCGGCGGGAAAAAGGGCCTTGTTCCTAACATTAACGTTTGGCAGTGATGCTAGAGTGCTCGAGCGCCTTCGCAGCCTGCATAACGACTCGATAGATATGGTAACGGCTCGCGTGAAAAGCGAGGACTGGAACTTTATCACGTTCCTGCAGCCGTTTCCCGCTGTACTGGGGAACGCGAGTGCGAAGAAGGAGAACGTTCTTGGCTTGGATCAGATGGAAGGAGATCATATCCGTGCGCTACCCTCCTTCTGCTTGATTTATATACCTTTTGCTGATTGGAATAGTCTATCTTCTATTTCTCGCCTGGGAGAGCCCAAAGGATGACGCAGCCTTCCACGAAATTGGATACGACTTGATCGGGAAGCTCAAATCTTACTCCGATGAGATTGGCGCCGGAAGTGACTTTATATACATGAACTACGCCAGCCGGGAGCAGAATCCACTGAAGGGATATGGGAAGGATAATTTCCAGCACCTAGCGGCGATGGTGAAGAAGTACGATCCGATAGGTGTGTTCCAGAGGCAGTGTCCCGGGGGCTGGAAAGTGAGCGCTGCATGAACGGGGGCTGGACTGCGAAAATGAACGTGAGATATACTCTTCTAGGAAGATGGCTGGCATGGCCAAGATCAGACCTGAGCCCTCTTATCTATGATAATGGAAGTGGCTTTATTGGTCCCATTCCCATCCTTCTATTCTGATTGATGCTTAATAATAATGATAGGCTAGTATTGATCGGTTCATCGCAAGGCCGACGGGCCCGGTTTCCCCAGTATGTAAGCCGATAGGACCGATAGGACCGATTCACCCGAGATGCCCGACATAAAAAGATAGATCTGATGAAACCTGGTAGACTAGGATATAGGAGTACGCCCGTGAGTAAATATTTTTCGAACTTCAGTAAATTGAAGAATATAGCAGTTGAGCATGGGTTATGAATGCCAGCGTGTCCACAGCCGGAGACGATGGTTTCTTCGAGTACATACGCAATTCCTACGCCTGCTATTGTAACCACCATCTTTACAGATTACATCTCATGGAGAAAAGACAGAAGTAAGAATGTCAGACTGATTCCGATATCCGGATATACTTACATATGTCCTAAACCCGACGACGTGAGGGCCATATAAATTGCCAATAATCACCATGTCTCCCAGATAGTAAACACCGAAAAGCCAAGTAACGCGGTATATATTCCATCCTCCCTATGTTGCTATAAAAAATGGCCTCCACAACCCCAACCCACCATCGCTGCCTCGTCTTTACCTCGGTCTCAAAAGACCTAACCGGCTGCTCCCTCCAAACCCTCCCCACCCCCCGAGTCGAACCCGGCAGCGCACTCATCCGCATCCTCGCTGCCCCCGTCCTCTCCTACCAACGCGACATCTACGATGGTACACGCGACTACCCACTCCCAGCACCACTCGTCGGCGGGTTTAGCGCGATCGGCCGCGTCGTCGAGGTCGGATCTGACGCGGTGCGCTTGAAACCCGGCGAGCTCGTCTACGCCGACTCCGTGATCCGCGGGCGCGACGACGCCGATGCGGTGATCTTGCTCGGGATCTCGGATGGGTTTAATCCGCGCGCGCAGAAGCTGATGCGGGATGTGTGGCGCGATGGCTCCTTTTCGGAGTTTGCGAGGTTCCCGTTGGAGAATGTTTTCCCGCTTGATGAGGCTAGGCTTTGTCGCCGACCGTTGGGCTACGACCGGATTCTCGACCTGGCGTACATAGCATATCTACTTGTCCCTTTTGGGGGGTTGAGGGATATCGGGCTGCAGGTTGGCGAGACGGTCGTTGTTGCGCCTGCGACTGGGGGGTTCGGGGGTGCGGGTGTTCAGGTTGCTGTGGCTATGGGTGCGAGGGTCATTGCGATGGGACGGAACGAGGAGGAACTCGCGAGAGTCAAAGCATATGTGGCTAACGGCACACCCGGCGCGATTATCGAAACCGTCAAGATAAGCGGCGACGAAGAAATGGATCTAAAGGCACTTCAGGCATTTGGGACCATTGATGCAGTGCTGGATCTCTCGCCACCAGCTGCAAGCAAATCACCTCACTTGAATAGTGCGATTCGGGCGCTCCGACGCAAGGGCCGTGTCAGTCTCATGGGAGGCTTTATGGACGGACCGGTGCCGAGCTTCGAACTTATCGCGAAGGATATCACTGTGAAGGGCAAGTTCATGTATGAGCGGGAGGACATTATACAGTTTGTGAAAATGCTTGAAACTGGTCGGTTCCCTTACGGCGAGAGTTTTGTCGACGTGAAGAGCTTCGTCCTGGATGAGTGGAAGGCTGCCCTTGATACGGCGGCTGAATATACTGGCATTGGGAGATCTGTGGTTATCACACCATGACTGTGATGTATGTAGTATGAAGTAAGAGGGCAGGTGCTATCATCTCTCGATATGAGGACTGCACGAAGTGATATGCTAAGACTCACCACATGCGGGATCGGCTTTGGGGTATATTAAATATTGGAGGCTCCAACAAGCACATATGTATTTGTTGGAGGTTATCATCATGCTGTTCGTGTATAAATATATCTCTAATCCCAACTCCTTTTTACTCACTCTAGCTAGCGATTGAACCACGGCCCTAGTTGCGCATGCCGTCCCTTGCAGTCGTATTCAAGATATTAACCGAGCATGAATGACATGAAAAGGTGCTCGAAAGAGTCATATCATGAAAAGAGTGATACTAGACACCGTTCTGGAGTATATCCCCGCATACGAGAGACCAGCCTGACCCCTTTTCTGGTCAACTGATTAATGATAATATCCCTGCAAGACTCCAATTTGTTGGGCACCCACCCGGCCGTACCTGCCCTTTAACAGTACACTCAGCTCACAACACGCAAACGGAACTACCATCTAGCACTTTCGTACGCTAATCACTTATACGAGACCCAAAGGCATGGTGGCATAGTTACCCAGTCTTGTTAATTCGATCGAAGGGCTGGGGCTCATGTAGCTTGCCCAGGAAACAGGTTGCATTATTCAAAAAGGCTTTCACTACAAACGAGAGAGGTGCCATTTCAGGAGCCTAGAAACAATTTACGACAGTCGCGATTATAGGGCATGCCAGATTGTACATCCAAGCTAGTACACGGGAAGCTTAAACGCATCAAAGTCGTAAACCCACGTCTCATACGACTTTTTATCAAAAACACACTCCAGCTTCCCACCCTTCCACAGCGGCCGTCGCGGCCACGCGCAAAGCTCCTGGTGCTGCCCCTTATTCTCCCCCGACAACACAGTCGCGTTCAAGCGCTCCGGCGCCGCGCCGCCTTCAACCCAGTCAATGAGCGTCTGCAGCGTCGTCTGCGGCCAGCCACCGTTCGGCTGGTTCGCGCTGGGCTCGCAGTGCGCCGCGCCCGAGACAAGGAAGAGTCTGTTCCACTCGTTCAGGGCCTCAGTGCTCTCGGTGAAAGATAAGTCCGGGTACATGACCTTCCGGACGGACTCGTGGTAGTGCACCGACGAGCCGGCGGGGATGCTCGGGTCGGACTCTCCATGAATGTGGATGACTTTTCCACCGGCGGATTGGAAGGGGGTTAGGTCAGGCCAGGTCGTCTGCAGCACGTCCTCGTAGCGCTGCCAGCCCTCCTGCATCCACTGCGTGAGGGTATCGTACGTCACGCCGTCGAGGTCGGGGAGGTTGTCCAGGTCGCGGAACTGCAGGAAGCGGGTCACCCATTCCCCGCCGAGAGATGTGACGGCTACCTCCCACTCGCCGGTTTCAGCGTTGTATTGCGGGTTTGCGTCGTCAAAGGTCGCGGTTGGCTGGTACCAGATGTACGAGCGGCGGCCGTCGAGCGTGTGTAGGCCATTGAGGATCGTGCGAGCCACGGCAGCGCCCTTGGCGGTCACTGTCCCGGACTGGGCGGGTGTTGCGCTGCTGAATGATCCTCCGGACGAGGCGGCACAGGAATACCTGCGGCCGATGGTGGAGTTGACATCGAAGTGTAGCTTGCAAAGGTCTGTGCGGGCGACAACGCCGTCGGTCTGACCGTCCAAGCTGTCGCACGCGGAGATAGTCAAGTTCACAATCTTCTCGAACTCGCAGGGGGGCGGGAAGTAGCCGAGTGTTTGCTCCACGACTGCCGGGACTAGATGGTTGACCTGCTGGTGGCCATAGCGAAATGCAGGCGCTGCGATAACTGCGCCGTCCCATTGATCTGCGAAGCGCTGGACCTGGCTGTAGCCCTCGCGGCCGCCTTCCGAGCAGCCTTGGTAGTACGCATACAGTTTATCGCTGTCGCTGGAAGCATAGAACGACTTGGTAAAGGCCTTTCCGATAACCGATAGCTCGTGATGCGCCCTATACCCGAACATGTATAGCGCATCGTAGTCAATCGTCCCATTGGCTGCAAGGATAACCTCGTCGACATCCGTGGTAAAACTGCCAAATCCGCCGTCCGTGAGTCCCGTGGCAGCGCCGTATTGCACGCCACCAGGGAGGTACGTTTCGCCAGAGTTGATCGCGTACCCGCCTCCGCCCGTGGACAACCACCTGTTCTGGAACTCGCTTGGCGATGGCATCCAGAATTTAAGGAGGACTTTGTCTGCCTTGCCAGGATGAGAGTACACGAGCGTGATGTTGCAGTAGGAGATCGTCGCGGCGGGGTAGAAGGTGTTCTCTGCGATCGAAGCATTATACACCGCGTTTGCGGTCACGGATGAGGAGTCGATTAGGAGCGACTCGATGTCGTCGGTGGCAGGTAGCACGCTCTGGACATACGCCGTGGTGCACACATCTCCAAGATTGGCTGCATGTGCAACTGCACCTACAAGGCCGGTGACCGCGGCAAAGACGACCTTCATATTGCTGTTGCTGCTGGTTGCTTGCCTGCCTGCCTGTCTCTAACCAGGGGCCGGGTAAACCGCGGGCATTTATAGTTATGCCGACGGGCGTCACCCTCATATTGTCCCCTTGAAGCTTCCACAGCCCCACGCAAGTTTTGTGGGGAGACCCCTGAGTCCCTAACCTAACCGTGCTTTAGCCTTGACCTCTGTCGGACTTAAATGCTTGTTTTGTGCTGGTGTGGTGTGGGGGAGGCCACTACCCCGCCTAAATGTTTTTCTCACCTGGAGGGAAAAGCTTTTACCCCTGCAGAATTCGAAGTGCTCCTGAAGATCCTCGCAGAGAGGTTGTAATGAGCTTGTCTAGATGAAACTGCCTGTTCCTAGTCGCCCCTTCCATGTCCGATTACTTCCATGGCACACCCGATTCTTGAAGACAGGTGCGATCACACAAGTCCTCGCCTGCACATTCCCATATTGGCCTCGGAACCACATCTATGGGAACGACCGTCCCAATGCCGCTCTGACCTTCTCATATAGAAAAAAAAAACAATCCCACCACTAAGCAGCAACCCCCGTAATCTCATCGTACTTCCCCTCCACAGCCCCTTGACCCCATGCTCCGCCAAAATACCCTTTAGCGCTGCACTCACCCCCTTTGGACCGAGCCAAACGGCTGCATTGTGTGTGAACACAGTAACGTCCGCGCCATCGCACCAATCCCAAATGTCGTGTCGTGAGACCACCTCTCCGTGATTCCGTACGCCCGTCGGAAAATCCCTAAGGGATGTAAACCTACCTCCCCAATCTAGACCGTTGGCGTCGTGGTTTGTTTTGTTTTCCCATCGTCGGGAAGAGGCCCTTGTACAGACTGCGGACACCTTTCTTGCTCGGCGAGTAAAGCCCGGATGGCCGGAGTTCCAGCTTTGAACTTTCAGGACGCAGTCTCAGAGGAGAATAGTTGTAGTTATCCTAGTTACTATCATGTTGAAGAATCCACTCGCACTAGTATTATTCACCAGACTCCCACTGGCACAAGCGGATGATGATGGGTATGAGAAAGCTGATTCAGGGCAATGATAATATGTGCATTCTCTCACCGCTATGCTCCAGCCTTACTTGGACGTCTTGGAAATCGTGTATAGGATTGGAGTTCTTTCTACTACTAATAGAAACATATACACAAGACCGTCATGCACGCATTCCTCCAGTAAGCTGATAGAGGCAAGAACGGTGATTGGCTTGATCTACTGGAAAGGGCACAAACTAGATACATATCAGAGAAATAACAAGATTGAAATATTAGGAGCAAGTCTACGAGTAAACAACGCTAATTACGAAAGTCAGCAGGAACAGGTTGTCAAGGCAAGAATATTGTATTTAGGGTTAAAGCTTGTTCAAGTACGCTTGCTAAGGCTAAGTTTTTCTATTCTAGGCTGCTATTGTACGTTTAATTAAGAATGCAATACTGTTATAGACATGAGCAATGTTCCATCCAGTGACACGGTCCTATAAGCTCTTAGTCGTCAGCGGGTGTCCAGTGTCCATAAACATAATAGCCATTATGGATCACATCCCCAACCTAGAACAAGGGTGCATGATTATGTATAAGCAAGGGTTTGGTAAGATTTCGCCACTAGTAAATTAAGGCTTGCGAGTAATGGCGCCAGGAGTTATTACACTTTCCACGGAGAAGTCAGCCTGGATAGTTTTGAAATTACTGTATAAATAGAAAAGAGAATACCGGCTATCGGAAATCTCTTGATTGGATGCTATTTTTGTACGTCTCACTCCGTTAATTCCGAAATTAACCCCGGATCCATCCTACGTATGAAGAAAACCCCCCGGATTGCGTGTCCATTTTGATTATAATAAGCTTACCCCAGTTCCAACCCATCGAGAGAGAAAATAGAATCCAAACTCACCTTCATTCCTGCAAAGCAACAATGACAACCACAAGCGGAACAAACAACTACAAGCAGAGCTATTCCAGCCAGACGGTTGCAACACAGCAAACCCGCACGGCCGAATCAGAGGCTGCATTCCTCATCCCATATATCAAGAACACAGACTCGATTCTCGATGTCGGCTGCGGGCCAGGTACAATTACCGCCGGTCTAGCAAAGTACGCTAGTGAAGGACGCACGACCGGCGTTGATATTTCAGCAAACGTCCTCGTGAGGGCCCAAGCAGCGGCTGATAGCGCGGACCTCCCGAACGAAGGGCCAGGGTCTATCTCTTTTGAAGAAGGCAATATCCTAGAGGGACTCGCGTACCCGGATAATACATTCGACGTTGTCTTCTGTGCGCACACTCTGGGATATATGCCTCCACCGGACATGCCACTAAAGGCCATAACCGAGATGCGCCGCGTGCTGAAACCAGACGGCATCCTGGCTGTCTGTGATACAGTTGAACAGCACTTCTACCCCCGCAGCGTAGGCCTGGATCTTGATAGACTGTGGGTAAGGAATTTTGGCCGCGCGGTGCTGAGCGGTTATGACGGCGTGGATCTGTCGCCGGCTGTTCTGCCGGCTTTGTTTCGCCGGGCGGGATTTGATGTTGACGGCAACAAGGTCCGTATCGGTACAGGTAGCAGCGTGTTTACGGGGGCGGAGACGAGAGAGTGGCTGGCTAAGCGGGCAGAGAGCCAGTTGCAGCCCGGAGATAACTTGTATCGGAGTTGGCGGGAGGCCGGAATTACTGATGATGAGATACAGCAAGCCCTGCAGGCCTCGAGGAAGTGGGCTGATACGGAGGATGCGTGGTATGCGGCTCTGCAGTGTCAGATGCTTGCATGGAAGTAGTACAATGACATTTAGTATCGTTTTGAGCAGACGATATGTCAAGAATTAGAATGACAAATACCGACTTCTAGATAGCTAGAGACTGCAAGCAACTTATGACCCTGATTATTGAAAGTGAGGCGCATTATAAGCATCAGTAACATTTTCCGAGTTTGTTCTATCGACCCGTCATCACACTGAAAGATCCCACCTACCCGCCTAGTAATACTAGCTATGCCTGCCTTACTACCTGGGCTGGCCAGGCTGGCCAGGCTATTAGTGCTGCCAGGACTGCCTGGCCTGGAGCTAGCGTGGATATACCCTAGCTAGTTATCGACGCTGGTTAACAGCCATATAACTAGGTGCGCGGCTGCCTGCTACATGCGGATGATATCCCGCGCGTGGGGGTCCATCCATAGTGCCTTCTTAATATAGGCGGGTAGCTATCAGGGTCCTGCTACCTGGTCTTCCCCCACCCCTGCATGGCCAGCTGCTATGATACCAGCCACTTCTAGCACTGCCATGGGGTTATACTATACACAGGTAGCTTCCCAAGCTGCTCCCGGGGGATCCTCCTTAGTTAGCTCTGGTGCATCTGTGATAAAGCCGATGCACTGGCATCAAACGTGTATATTTATCTGATTCCTCGGCAATACCTGATCAGTATCGATATTTACAAGCCCATGACTACGCCCCTCAGACCGAGCGATACCGTAATGTGCCCTTGATCAACGGTTTCTGATACGCGTTCAACACGGTGTGGTTCCTCCAGTCACTCCAGTCATGGTTGAGCAGTGCCCACCAGTCATCATGGTCAGCGATGCCTTCGCGCATGTAGTATGAGCCGCCCAAGTTCCACTCAAAATGCCCAATGGGTCCTTTGATACGCTTTGCATCTAGCTCCCGATTGTCTCCAGTAAGGAAGTCCTTGAGGCATGAGGCGTAAACGCCCTTGTAGTCTGAACTATTCTGAGCGAACCCAAATTCCGTGAGGACCACGGGCGCAATATTGCGCGCTGTTGTCGCAGGACTCATATCGAGGGCGTTAAACCCGCGATTGTAGAGTTCGGATTGGAAGAATGTACAGTTTGTAAGCGAGTTATCGTAGCTGTGTAATTCAAAGACAATTTTATCCGCGTAGTCAAAGTCACTCAGCCTGAAGACTCTTTGATCCTCCGAGGGACTGATGGGTTCACCAGCAGTGATGGGATTCAGTTCGTGGTCATAGTTGAGACCTGAGATAATAACGAGCGCGTCTGGTGCGGCGGCATTCACAACATTAGCCGCGTCGATCATCTCATCATACCAGAGCGGCCACCCGTATGTATCATTGGCAGGGCTATTAACAATGCGAAGCTCATTGCGCAGCGAGAATGCTGTCGCAGCTGGCCACTTCTTCGCATATTTCGCCATGAACTCCAGGCTGCGCTTCCACTTGGCGATGTCAAAGTATGTGTCGCCAAACCAGCCATTGCCATCATCTGGACTGCAGCACCATTGGGCCTTAGAAACGTGGTTGTTAAAGACCAAGTGTAGGTGTTGCCTGGCAAGCTCCGCAGCGACAGCGTCCCAAACCTCGAGTCTGGTAGTGTTCTCAGTGAAGTTGGGGTTGCGGTCGAGTATTTGAGCCACGATTTTCGAGGCCGACTGGGGACCGAGAACCTTGGTCATGGTATCCTTGATGGCCAGGTCACCGCCGTTGTCGAGAATGTCGTCGACCATCTCCGTGGCCCAGCCCATGCGGACCGAGTTGTACTTGAGTGATTTGATCTTGGCCACGATGTCGGCAATGGAGGAGTACTGTAGACCTTCGGGAATCATCGTTTCACCCTCGCCTGGCCAATTGATTCCGACGTACACAAATGGCGATCCGGTGCTGTCCTTGATGATCGGACCTTCTGTATAGAATGGCCCGTAGGGCCACGGGGTTGGATGGCGGGAAGCGGCTGCCTGGCCGCACAGCAGGGCGAACAGAATTCCGTAGCTGAGCATGATGATGAGTATAATGATGATAACAATAATGTTGATACGGCCGAGTTGTGATGCGGCTATATGTGTTGCAAGATCTCCATCGATCATCCTGACCTATGGCAGCCTACCCAGCCAACCCCAAATCCTGCTGCCTCGGCACCCACGATGATTGGTGGAAACTAACAGATGCAGGATGCTTCCTCTGCGCTGTGTCGCGGGGATTTGATGGAAAAAGGCAGACTTTGCCCGCCTCCAACTCCCCAGACTTTCCCCGCATGCTCTGTACTGGGTTGTCTTTCTCCGCTCCCTGTCTCAATCTCTTGCATTCGCCCACTATCCAGGATTCTCAAGCTGGACCGTTGGAAAATGCCGCCCCGATCGAATGCCTGGTGACTCTCCCTTCTGCAGCACACGCCTGAATCGTCGCTAATCGATGATAGTGATAAATGCCGTCGGTTACACCGAAAATGTTCGAGATGTCCTCAATCCACGGTTGAACATCCCCACGCTGACCTCACGTAGGCGACTTAGCGCGGCCTCAGTGCGGGCTTTGTCAGAGGACCGGAGAGCAGTGTCGCAACCCAAGAAAAGGACTTCGTTTCAGGCAAACCTGCCCCGACAATACCCCAGTCGTTGCTCCCATTCCGGGGATAATTGCCGGACAGAGTATTCCGCCCCTATCTGACTGCCTGCCTCGCTCCAATAGTCTGACGCATGCTTTCTCCTTAGTCCGATATGTAGACCAAACGGATGAAACCATCCATAGGCACCACACGCGCGGGCTTCCCCGAGCCCGTTTTCCGTGTCCAACTTCCTTGGATCTTCCACCAGGGAGTCCAGCACAGGTATCACAATCGGATGACAGTACAGCGGGAGTACCGACAGTTATCGACCTACCACCACAGCCTGAGCCAGCAGCGCTTCAGGTGGAGTCCCCTTCATCTTTAGGAACACCATCGATTCGCTGCTGGTCATTCCACGGACCGACGGAGGTCCTGCTTTTTGAACACTTTACGCAAACTTTGTCTTCCTTTGTAAGTGCTCCAACTCTTCTACATGGGCAACAAAGAATAACGGCTGCAGTTTGACATGTGTGATCCTGACTGCCACTTTGCCGTTCAAGTCCCCATGCGAGCCCGGCGCTACCCGCCGCTGATGGACGCAATCCTGGCCTTGGCTGCCCGGCATATGTGCCTCATTGGTAAGGATATGGACTCTTACCTGGCGACCGACTATTACCAGAGGTGTTTGCGGGTGCTTATCCCGGAACTGGATCGAGTGCAACCAGACCGCGTGGACGATTTATTGGCAGCAACCATTATTCTCCGCCTGCATGAAGAGCTTGACGGCCCCTTCGGCGGCTTTCAAACATATCGTCACTCTATAGGCACGCGCGCTCTTCTACAGAGCCAAGCGAAAGATGTCTCGTCGGTCTCTGGCCTTCGCCGTGCCGCAGCTTGGGCCGGCGTAAGACAAGAGATCTACGCGTCAATCAAGCTACATCAACCTCCTGCCATGAAGGCCTCTCCAGAGATGTTGGACCATCTTAGGATCTTATACCATGATGGTGCATGGGCAGACCAGGCAGTCAGTCATTGCCTGGACGTTTTGGACTTTTGTTTTGGTAAAAATAGTATAAATAGCGACATTTACGACAGCTTGCTCGCTACTAACGCAGAATGGGAGTATGGACGTCCAGGATCCTATGACCCGCTGTGCTTTGATACACGGGTAAATCCCGACGACGGAGCGGATTTGTCGTGGGACGTCCGATATCATGCAGACTGGCACGGTAGTATACCCGGCTCGAATCGAGTGACTATCGGTTGACTGACTACCAGTTGTAGCAACTGGATGGGCGTACAGGATGCTAGCCCGAATACTTCTCGTAATCCACAATCCAAGACAGCCCCGAGTGGGACTCAACCGGATATCGGCGTGGGAGAAAGCACTGGTAAGTGTATCCGAAGGTACTGCCGATAGGATACTGACCTGATGTGATGTCAAGAAAGAGGTGCATTACTCAATAAAGCTGTTAAATTATTGTCTGCAACTGAAGCAGTCCATGGCTGGCCAACCGAAGATATCCGAACGGAGCTTGAGGGCATGTGGTCAAGCGAGTCGTGACTTCGACCCCACAATAAGTAAGCGTGGCGCGGCAATGTGCAGCGGGCTTTTTTAGCCTTTTTGGGACATTCGTAGATCACTCTGTTAAGCACGCTTGTAAATACATTTAACATTTGATCGTGTCGCTTTCAATCCTACAGGACACAGATACTTCATCTTTTTCTACCAGAATGCCGGCTGCAGTCACTTCAGAGCAGGAACCTGCCTTGCACGATAAGCAATTTTTCGTCAATGATGGACTACTGCCCGCGCATGCCATTGGCGCACTCGAGCCCTGCACGCTGGACACGCCCCTCGGTGAGATGCAGCGGAGGTATCGAGAAGATGGTTACCTGTTTGTCAAAAGCGTCATACCCCGCGAAGACGTTCTGAAAGTGCGTCAAAAGTATTTTGAAAAGCTTGCTCCCACAGGCTGTCTTGCGCCTGGAACCAAGCCGGTTGAAGGTGTGTTTGACATGAGCCAAAATCGACTGAGCTTCCCCGGTGTTGGCGCCGGGCCGGTCGATACAGACGAGAATGGCAACGTTGCGGGAGCAGACCCGAAAATTGCAAAATTGTTTGAAAAGCTGGCCCTGGACGCTCATTACGAGGATTGGTACAAGGAGGACCTTTGTCGCCACCCTGCCATACAGGAGTTGGTTGCCAGATTGACCAGCTGGGGTGACAACACCTTGAGCATCCGCCGTACCCTTCTTCGGAACAATATGCCGCACAACGCGGCCATTGGAGTCCACTACGATCAGATATTTCTCCGCCATGGCGAAGACACCTTCGTTACGGCCTGGGTGCCCATTGGCGATATTAGTGTCGAGGGTGGTGGATTAATCTATCTTGAAAAGGGGCACGACATTGGGGAGCAGACTGAGAGAGACTTTATGACGCGCGCCCACGCTGCTGGAATGACTGAGCAACAAACCAAAGACGCTTATAACGCGAATATGTTGGCAGGTGGTCTTCTCGACGTGGGACCTGCCCGGTATGCTGCAAAGTATAACAGACGCTGGCTCCTCACCGCGTACGAAGCTGGGGATGTTGTGTTTCACAATCCTTATGCCGTAAGTTTTAACATGTCGCGATTTTGATATTGATTCTTGTGCTAACCCCCCATAGATCCACGCATCATGTATTAACCATGATCCGAATAATGTTATCCGTCTAGGCACAGATCTGCGATACGTCAACTCTAGCCGCCCTTGGGATACTGTAAGTAATAAATCGCGGTGTTAGTGGCATTGACCGAAGGAATATGCTGACGTGTTGTTTTTAGCGGTGGTCAAACATCCTCAAACCCGGCGATGGTCTTTAACATTGGGTGGGTTCGAGGAAAAGCACTCGATGATAGTGACCATCAACAAGTGTACTTGAATCCATACATTTGTTTGCTTTTCGCGCAATGATAGTGTATTTGAAATGAGTATCGGCAGATAGGATTATGCACATACGGTGAAGTTTATGTCATGTTGTTCTTCTCGCTTGAAGTCCGGCTTGGAATCTCCCTGTGTTGAAGTCACAGACTATGGTATTCCAGAATCATCCAAGTCCCAGTTGGTATGGCTAGAGATTACACACCAGTAGGGTCGTATTATTCTGTTAATTGGAAACTCTGCTAAGTACGCACTTAATGTGAATTCCAAGCGTGCCTTGGAACCGACAATGTATATGAAAGTTATATTCTACCGGGCTGTCATATTGTTAAAATGCGTGTTGACCTTCAGTTGTGAAATTCTCCAATCTCATTTGTAAGTGTGTGCATCGGTTTTAGTACTATAGAGATAGTGTAACATAAGTGACATTCAGCCGGTAGCTCTAGGATAATTCTGTGCCTCATTTCTGCCAACTGTAACGACCGCGGTGCTGCCCATCTAGCCCTCTCCATCTTTGCATATCGCCTTTTGTTTAGCCGTCTATTCGGGACGCCGTGGATGGTTATGAGAGCCTTGCACTGTCAGCGCGGACCAGGTTGAATACAGTGTCGGTGCTCCGCTTTTCCAGGCTCTTACTGACAGGGTTTCGTGCTTCCTACAATCGAATAGTCAGGTGGCGCACGAATAGCTGACGTGAAGATGGGGAGAATGGTGGGAAACTCACAAATATCTCGTCCATTTCTTCCAAGGTTCGATCCTTGGTCTCGGGGAAGAAGAAAAAGATAAACACTCCCTCAAAGATATCCCAGAAGACAAAGAAGAGGTAGAAGTAGTAGCCTATATCCGCAAATGCTGGGCCAGATGAATACTGTATCACTACACTGCTGGCCGCGGAGGCCAGATTGCCGATCGCAGTGCCTTTGGCCCGTGTCGTCGTCGTCAGGGTCTCCACGATGTACATTGTCTGTAGAGGAGTCCATCCAAATGAGAAAACCGCACCAAAGAGAAAGACGAACACGATTGTGCCATAGGCTGCAGTGGTGTTGCCCTCAATGGCGGCCTTTGATGTCCCAGTTATAACGGCAAAGCAGATGGAACAAAAGCCAATGGACCACAACAGTATAGGTCTCCGTCCAATCCTGTCGCAGAACTGGGCACCCAGGATAGAAGCAATGAAGCAGATAACCGGGTTAAGACCATTAAGCAGAAGTTGAGTGTCCTCGGATGTTATACCGGCGTTTGCGACCATAACAGGCAGATAATATCCAGTAACCGAATTCCCACTGAGCTGGCCAAAGCAGGCCATGCCCAATACACAAACAAGTCGGCGGCGCGCGGAGTGAGTACTGATGAGTTCCTTATAATCCCACCATTTCTTATCAGACGCATCGCGGCGGATGGTGTGCTGCATCTCAACCATCTGAAGGAGAACAATAGGGTGGTTCTCCGAGCCCTCGCCATGATACCTGGCCAAAACCGACCGTGCCTTGTCTATCTTGCCGTGGGCGATGAGCCACCGAGGGGATTCGGGAATAAACCAGACTCCCACCCCCACAATCACCGAGGAACAGAGCTGCAGCCAGATTGGTATCCGAAAGGCGTATGGATTGTCCCATTTCGCACAGCCATATATGGTCCAGCTTGCAATGATGGAACCGAGCCACCTATAAATAAATGCATCAGTCATATAGTGCTCCGATGCGGATTACGGGACTAGTAGAAGCCAACTCACCACATGCAGTTATAGAGTCCGGTTTGAACTCCGCGAAACTTGGGATGAGACATTTCGCTGACGTAGCATGGTGCGCTGACGGAGCAGAAACTGACCCCAAATCCGAGGATAAACCGGCCGCCGATGAACATCTGAATATTATGGGCCGGTGCCTGTATGCAAGTGCCGAAGATGATTAGAGCAGCACCCGCAAGCATCCCCGCGCGCCGTCCGAGATAGTCGTTGATGGGTCCGGTGAAGGGTATGGCCGCTACGGAACCTATATTGTAGACGGCCATAATGAACCCAACCTGCGAGCCTGTGGTGCCGCTGCCCCGAGATGAGTGATGGTGCTTGAGCTTGAGGAGTAGGGAGAATACGTACGTCTTGAAGGCATCCTGGTAAGAGCTCATGGCGTTTAGGCCCCCCATCAGGGAGCCATCGAAGCCATTCAAACATCCGCAAAAGTAGGAGATGAGCAAAGAACCGTAAAGCCGGAGCATGCTCTTGGTCCATGGGCTGCAGCGGATTTCCGCCACTCGCTCAGCAACGTGCAGCAGCTCATCGGTATTGCCGACGACCTCGAGGTGGGATGCATCGAAGGAAGTCTTTGTGGGCTCGTCTCCGTCTTTCAATTGGGAAGTCATTGTGGTATGGTTCAAAATAACTCGAAATGTAGATTATCGGGAGAGAAACATATGTAGAACAAGGGAAGAGAGGGCGATATAAGAAGGCTTTTGTCCTAGATATCCTCCGCTGGCGTGTGATTAATAGCCTGTCTGATTTGCATACCTGGACGAGGCGCGGGGTCCCCGTGGTGTACTGCGATCTCAGGATCCCGAGAGACTGGTCATTGCCATGCTTCCCCGAACAGGTGCGGACTAAGATTGCCCAATACAGAAGTATCCACAAGAGCAAGCAAAGTATGCAGGGCCCATTTGCTCGGGGAAGTCGGATGGAGAGCGGGGAAATAGCCCCGATCAGACACTAACCTCCAAATATGGCGTCATAGTGCCAGACTCAATAGCTTCGGGGCCAGGCCGAGACAATGTCCGGTTTCCCGCGCAGCACTATGTTAACAACCGCACGATGACCAGTTCATCGCCAACCCTCGAGCTTTATCCAGCCTCCGGGTTCGCCCACGAAGCGCACCACCGTGTCATTCAGCCAGACTGGAACAATCTCATAGTTGATTACTAGAACGCCCTGCCATCACCCACCCTCCTTGTGCTGCATGCGGCCAAGAGCCTATGACCCCGATCGAGAGCACGCCGGGTGCAACGCTCACAACGGCATCTGGGAGTGCGGTGGCGCATCATTATTCGAGACACTACGTTGGGCCGAAGCTGACCATGCCTTGAGCTGATATGCCATATGGCAGCAAGATCCATTGATCCAAGTAGCGTTTTTAAATCTCATCGCAAGGCAGCGTGCGTGTTGCTCTGTCCTCGGTTGGGTGCGGAACTCTGTCCAGATATGAATACAGTGGGGATCTCTGTGGCACTGATGCAAAGATTGTTTCCTGGGGCAGACTGAGCATGGACTGACCATATCCCTCCCAAAATATCCTAACGGCGCATAGTGGTTCGGCTGAGGCCCCGGCGTGTCATCTGTCGAAAGGAAGGCCGAAGCGTGGCTTTGGAGGGGGAAAACGACCCTTGGCGAAGTCGCAACACCCTACAAAAGCCAGGGGAGAATGGCAGTAAGACTGACACTCCGTGAGTGCCCACCCATTCTTCCAGAGCATGGGCGAGCGATGCTCGAGGCACGGGCGGACATGCTATTCAACTTTCTTGCAACCAAGGTACCGCCTGAATGACCTTCGATAGCCGGCAGAGCCCCAAGGGCGAGGGAATCTTAATCTGGATTACTGTACTCTCAGCACGGAATTGGAAAAGGAAGCTTCCGAACAGTACCTGACACCATAAACGGCGTATTGGCTTCTCGTCGGGTCATTTGAGCTTTCCAGTTCCCCAAGAGTTGTTTCGACATGTTCCTTGTAACGGATAAAGACAGCTGTTCTTGTTCCTGTGTGCGGTGTGTTTTCGGCTGATGGTTTTGCTACTGCTTCACCGCTCAATGAACTGGGAGCGTGGGCCTGGGGCTTACCGTATTCATCCGACCAGCTACATATTGCATACTGTGTCAGGTGGCAGCTTTTGCGGGCCTGATTGTCACAACTTGATCGTCGGTGGGAGCACGAGCCAATAATTCCCCAAGGTTGGGGTTCCCCGGGAGATTGTGGGGTGAGGCTGGGAAAAATCAACTTCAAGTAGATTGAACTGGCATTCGGATGCCATCCAGCTTCAGATTTGAGACTCAATACGCAGTATATATGCCACCCGAATCCCATAACAGGCCGCGGCGGAGCACTGTTGCCTGCGAGCTATGCGCTCTTCGCAAGGTCTAGTTGTAATTCCCAGCAAGCATTCCTTTGATGCACCTGCCCTCAGGAAGGTAGGCGGCATTCTCAAAGTCGATGAGTTGAACCTTGTCAAATGCAGTATAATGGCGACTGTCAACCATAATATTGTCCGACATGATATCTAAATGTAGTTAGTAAGGCAAGGTTTACTTGGCTAAGGACTGGACGATCAAGGTACCAAGATAAACGAAATGCTGGTCATGTAGTCGAGCGATCTCCAGCAAACTCGCCTTCAGAATCTACTTCCGTGCTTGCAGGGTTACTATCCACTATATCATTGTATGATTAACCTAACATTGAGAATCAGCACCTCAATTCACGATCTCCTCCTCGTCACCACCCTCCCCACCTTCCACCTCCTTCATCCCATACTTAATCTTCAGATGATCAATCGCCGCTTTGGTCAACCCACCCACAGTCTTCGCCTTTGCAATCTGCACAAGCGTGATCTCCAACCCCAGGTTCCGTCTCGCCCACCCCCGAATCTCAATCGCCATCAGCGAGTCGATGGCGATATTCGCAATCTCGTCTTCATCCATATCCTGCGCCTGCGCCATTCGCTGCGTTACCTGAGTTCCGATCTCGCGACGGACGATGGCTTCGGATTCTGGGTCATTTAATAGAGCTGGGTTTTGCTCTACGCGTCGGAGGAGGGAGCGAAGTTCGTTGCTTTGGCCCTGGACGGGCTCCGAGCTTTTCGATTCAATGTTCGCGTACAGGGAGAACCGCGCGTCGCGAACCCAGTATGGACGCACACTGGGGTTTGAGAGAGGCTTCGTATTTGAGAGACCGATGATGCAAGAACTGGATAGTTTCGCGTCTGGAAGGGGAGGGGCGGCGCACTGCGACAGAGCAAGTTTTAAGCCGTCGATGAGCTGCTGCTCGCTCGGGAAGCATACGGAGGCAAGCTGTGCTCGTTGCAGGACCTCGGGGTTCTGGGCCATCATGCCGACGTCCTCGACGGCGCCCAGGTCGACGGTACCGGCTGGAAGCCCGAGACTGCGCCGGTAGGTTGTGAAAGAGTCAAGGAAAGTATTTGCTGCAGCGTAGTTTGCCTGTCCCGGGTTACCACAGGTGCCAGAAACAGAGCCGACCATTACGAAGAAGTCGAGCTTCTGGGATTGAGTCGCCTCGTGGAGGTTCCAAGTTCCCAGGACCTTCGGGGCGAGACATGCAGTCCATTGTTCGTGGGTCATTTTATCAAACATTCCATCCTACGAGGAAATTAGCCTTAAGATTCTTCGCTTCCAACCGGGGGTTGAGCCTACCTTGAGAACACCCGACAACTGAGCTACCCCAGCCAGAGGGCGAGGACAATTGGCTATGACTTGCTCCACATCACTCTTGACGGTCACATTCCCGGGGACGCAGACCACTTGACATCCCTGCTTTTCCAGTTCTCGCACGAAAGCCTGATCTTGATCGGATTGCCCAGCTGATCGCGAAAGATAGACTAAGTGACGAGCGCCTTGTTCCACCATCCACGTCGATACCGATCGTCCTAATCCGCCCAGACCACCGACAAGAAGATACGAAGCATTTGGATTGAACGAGAATGGAGACTGTCCTGCAGAAAACGGGAGACTAGCTGGATCATCGGGCATTTTGATGAGGATCTTACCCATATGAACGCCCTGCTGCATGTATCGGAAGGCGTCAACGACCTCGTTTGCTTCGTATACTTTAATCGGTCTGATGGGTACAAGCTCCTTCTGAGCGCTTAGTGTCTCGAACTGGGTGTGCATCCTGAACGGTTAGAACCTCCAAAAAAGAAAATCTCATTATAGGTTGAGCCATACGATTCATAAGTGTGGAAAGCCTCCTTTCCAAATTGCGTCAGATCGAATCCGATATACGACCGATTTTTGATAAATGGTCCCATATTCAACTGCCCGTTACTCAGAAAATCTCGTTTCCCAAGCTCGATCATTCGCCCGAACGAGGCGAGGCAGTCCCATGAGGCATGTAGGAGACTGCCTGTGAGGGAGTTCAGCACGATATCAACGCCGCGGCCGTTTGTCTCGCGCATCACATCTTGCAAAAAGTCGGCACTGCGCGAGTTAAAGATCCGATGTCGCGGTATGCCAAAGCGGTCCATGAGGTACTGGACTTTCTCTTCGCTTCCGACCGTGGCGTAGATCTGACCATGTTAGTTCTGGTTGAAAAGGACCTAAAGAAGCATACCGTAGCGCCAATATACTCGCACACGCGAATCGCCGCAAGCCCAACACCACCGCACGCGGAGTGAATCAAGACGGTCTGTATGCAGAAGGTTAATCCCACAGCCATAAGGAGTGGCGAGTGACATACCTCCGACTGATGAAGACGGGCCAGATGGACCAAGCAGTAGCAAGCCGTGATATAGACGGATGGCATAGTCGCTGCATCCTCGAGAGACACATGCTCGGGTATTTGGAGGCAATAGCGCGAATGAACGACGAAGCGCGTGCGGAAAGTTCCAGTCGTGAGAAGAGCGACTCGGTCGCCGGGTTTCAGATCTCGAATTGCGCCCGGAGCAACTCTACGGACGATCCCACTGCCTTCGAGGCCGAACTCATTAGGCTCGCCAAATAGACCTAACGAGACAAGAATGTCCTTTCACACGATTAGCCATAATCACTCTTCAAGCGGACGGGGAAGGTACTCGGAAATTGAGCCCAACATAGTGCATGTCAATCTCGACTTCACCATCTTTCAACTCTGGGTCCTCAAATGGCGTCCAGCGAAGAGTGTCTATAGAGCCCAGTGACTCGATATCTAGTCGTCGTGGTAAGCCCCGAGAGGAATGACTCTCCATATGATCCGCAGGCGAGATCCAATGGCACCGGCCGACATGTATTGTCCCCTCGTAGAGTGAGAACTCATATTCAGGATCCGTATCTGGTGTCTGCCTAGACCAAGTAATCTTCTCAATAACTTGAGCTAGCAAGCTCGCCGCCTCATTATCAAAGATATCAATCTCGAACGTGCTAAAGTCAGCTTCCTTCTCGTGTCTCATTGTCCGGGCGAAGCCATAAATCAGTCCGTAGCGGGGATCGGTGCAATTAATTTGAGCAGTTCGCGTTACCCAAAGAATGGGTGTTTTACCCGCTTTGGTGAGTGAATTCTGGATGGCGACATAGCCATCCTCCGCCATGTTGTGCATATACGGGCCCTCTATATCCACCAGGGACACTATCATGTTATCATGGCACGAGGAAAGGTCACTCTGAAGCGTGCTCATGCGGACAGCATATCCTTGATCGGTAAGAGTAGACTTGAGCACCTCGGCCCAAGGTCCTGGAGCCTCTCCTGTTAGAAGAACAATTGTCTTTTTCTCCGCTGGCTCTGGCTGAACATTCGACAATATGCTCAAAGCTGTATAATGTGGTGCCTCAAGATCCCGGCTGATGGCTCCATTGCCGGTGAATCCATTAGAGCGAAGAGCCCCATCTAGCGTATCTAACGAGGGTATATCCTGGCTCATGTCCTGAGTAGTTGGCCAGTCCGGAAGTAGCCCCTGTTGCGAGGTAAGTATCAGCATTTGAGGTCGAGAGTGGCCCTTACCATTATATAGCGGGTTGACAGATTTTCTACAACATATTAGCTTTATTAATAATGCAGATGGGGGACCTTCTTGCCTAGATTGAGCTCATGGAGCAAGAGTCTCCCTCGAGGCGCGAGAAGGTCTCGAATATTCTTGAGCGACGTTTCCAACTGAGCCGAGTAACGAAGGACCTGATGTGTTATTAGCATAAGATCTCCTAAATAATGAGCAGAATACGCACTTTAGAGGCAATGACGAGGTCAAAGCTGTGCAGTTCGAGCTCCTGTGCCTCGACATCTTTTGTAACATTAAACACCTTGAAATCGAGATCTTCATCGGCGAAAGACTTTTTCGCAGCCTTCAGACTCGCCTCTGATACATCCGTCAGTTTATAACCGGAGTATAGTCGAACCCCCTCGGGAGACTTAAGGTGGTCCAGCACGGCGCGTGTAGCGGTCCCTGACCCCCCACCGATCTCCAAAATCCGCATTGTCGGTTTGGAGTGGCCAATGAGCGACAAGAAACGGCTCCAATCTTGAGCCGACTGCAGATATGTCGCATAATTGTCTATCTGAAGGCGGACCTCATCAGACAGTGTCTTTGCTTTAACTATCTCCTCGCAGTGATCGTAGATGTAGCGCAGACACGTTAATGGAGCTGGCTCTCCATCGGCTTCACGCAACAGCTGTGACGATATTGACTCGATGAGCTCTTCACGCTCGCTCTGGGCCATGCTGCTCCATTTCGGATGATCTTGACCCATTACTGAGACTGTTTCTGTGACCCACGTCTTCCAGCCGATGTGTACATCTTCAGGAGTAACATGAGTAAGTTTGATCGCCGTGTTTAGAACATATAGAACCGCCAAGTCGCGGCTCACGGTCTGTATATCCTCATAGTTCTCCCGGAGTGCTGTGCGAGAAATAAGAGTTTCCAGATTAATGAAATCAATATCGGGCGCCCAGCGGATCTGCGAACCTACTGGAATGCCAGAAGCTGAGGAATCCGACTGGCTCGACGCAGGGAACCCGGCGACGTCCGTCATGGACAAGACAAGCTCGTCACCCGCCACCATGATTCCCTGGCCCGTCCAGGTTCCGAACCCGGTTTCAGCCATCAGAGCTTCGAGACTCATTTGCGGGATTGGTGGTGGACGAACATAGATGTTCCCGATAGCGGCAGGAACGATGATCTGAAATCGCCGTGCGAGGCCCTGCGCGATGGCCATGGGGAAAGTCTGGAGGAGGTGGTCCATTATTGCTGGGTGCAGGCTGTAACGGCTCGGTGGTGCTATATCGAGGTCAAGGAGGGCTCCAGAGGCTTTTCGCTCTGTCGGATCGGCAGAGAGACTCTGAAAGCGGCGGAATAGAGGGCCATAGGCGAAGCCGAGACGGTCAACGTAGCGGTACGCGGTCTCTACATCGAGGACGCGGGCGTGCTGCTCAATTGCCCGGCCTTTAGGGGGATGATCTGATCCTGCGCGCACTTGGCCGTGACAATGCTTTGTCCATGAGGTGCCATCGAAAGAAACAATAGTAAAGGCGTACCACTCGGAGTCGAGAAGGTCTGTTATCTTTACAGGCTTCAGGGTAGTAATGAGCTCATAGTCCGCGGACTCTTTCATCAGTAGCGGATTCTTGATGACCATGTTCTTGATTGAGTAGTCCTGAACATCAGCGCTTAACTGCAGAGCCGCCTCGCCGACCATGGAGATATACCCAGCAGCGGGGAAGATAACATTACCCTGGAGGGCATGCTCGGCAATCCAGGGTACATCTTCGAGGCGAAGCACATTTCTCCACGCTGGCTCCAGGTCGGAAGACTCGACGCTGCGCGCCCCTAGAATCTCGTGGTGCGGGTGCGGGCGGAACCTCCAGTCTCGCGTTAACCGACTGTCGTGCCAGTACCTGGTGTTGTGCTGCCATGGGTAAGGAGGAAGATTGCCGATTGTATTTCCTGTACCGTTCACTGCGTCGAGGCTAACAGGGATGCCGCTCGAGTGCGCGAGACCGATGGTTGAGAGTAGTTGCGCGCGACTATCACTCTCTTTTCTAATCAGAGTTGGAACGTAGGTGAGATCCAATTTGCTTTCGACTGCTCGAAATATCTGCTGGAGTGGCCCAGACAGAGCCGAATGGGGACCAATCTCAAGGAAAGCACGATTCTTCGGCTTTGCGAGGATTGATTTCACAGCACCGGAAAAGAGAACAGGTGACTCGAGATTTCTACGCCAATATGCGGCGTTGAGGTCGGATGGCTCTGTGATGGTTTTTGAAGTGACGCTGGAAAAGAGCGGGAGCATGCTTTCGTGCTGCTCAATGTGGCTTGCAATTCGCTCTTCGTACAGCGATCCTATCTCGCTCATGTGGCCTGTCTTGAATTAGCATTCGACAGTTTCAGCCCAATGGCGATACTCACTAGAATGATAGGCTGTGGATACACGCAACCGGCGGCAGAGGATGTCAGGAAAGCCCTTACTGATCGCAGCCGTGACTCTATCGATGACAGAACTTTCTCCAGACAGGGTCACACTGTTGGGACTATTCTCGCAGCCAATAATGACACCATCTTCCAGATACGGAGTGACACCCTGTCGTCCGAGACCCACAGCTGCCATAGCACCTTTACCCTCAGCCTGCCTGGCGAGCTTTCCCCGATAGTATGCGATGATTATGGCGGAGCGTGCGGTGATTGCACCAGCAGCGTACGCAGCAGCAATTTCGCCGCTTGAGTGACCAACGACAGAAGAAGGCTTTATCCCCCAAGACGAGAGGATATTCACGAGTGCAATTTGGAGCGCCGTACAGAGTGGCTGCGAGAACTCAGCTTCGTTTATTCTACTATCATTCTCGGATTTGCAAATTTCCTCTGTTCAGCATTAGCGAATGCCTTCCACTAATCGATTGGTCTTACCTTCTAACGACCAATTGGGAGCATCTGGAAGACTCCTAAGCGCCTCATCTAGGTGCTGGATGTCTTTCCTAGCCGAGGAAAACGCCTCGAGGAGATCACTACCCATTCCTGGCCACTGAGCTCCTTGACCCGTGAAGACAAGTGTTAGCTCTGGAACCTTCTCTCGAGCAGTCTGAAAGTCAGTCTCGCTGATAGGCTCATTAGGCTTTGCCACCACAAATGCGCGGTGCGAGAGATGTTCCCGCCGAATACCGAGTGTATACACGAGATCCTGAAGTTTAGTCAAGTCATTATTCGCATAGTCTGCCACAGTTCGAATGCGCTGCTTCAGGCTCTCTGCGCTCCTTGAAGAAACCACCAGCAAGCGTGCATGCTCGGATGGAGTAGTAACTGGTCGGAGACCATCACCGCAAAATGAAGGGACAGAATCAAGAATGGCGTGGGCGTTGGCGCCGCCGACTCCGAAGCAGTTTACGCTGACGCGCGGAGCTCGACCCTCTGGCCATGGCATAACCTCGACAGGTACCTGTAGTTTGCCTTCCTCAAATGGGATTTTCGGGTTCTGAGTGTCAAAGAAGACGTTGGGTGGGATTGTATTGTGCTCGAGAGACAGGACGCCTTTGATGATGCTGCTAATCCCGGATGCACCCTCGCCGTGTCCGACGTTCGGTTTGACCTGGTGCTATTAGTCTAGACTATCGAGAGCCAGTTAAACACTCACAGCGCCGATAACAATCCCCTTACCCTCAAATAGCTTCGCCACAACTGATGCTTCGGCGGTATCTCCGGCAACTGTCCCAGTCCCATGACATTCGAAAAAACCTGTCTGTGTGATGTCCGGAATCCCAGCTTTCTTATACGCCCAGCGCACAAGCGCCTCCTGGGAATGCGAACCAGGCGTGGTAATACTGGGGGTGTGCCCGTCGCAGTTTGTAGATGTGGCTCGGATAACAGCTCTGATGGGGTCATTGTCCCTGATAGCGTCTTCGAGTCTCTTGACATACAGCGCATTGACTCCCTCGCCGCGCCCGTAGCCATCGGCTTTTTCGTCAAATGTACGGCAGGTTCCCGTCGGCGACATGACGGTGTTATCAGACATTGTGGCTGTCATTGTCGGCGCGAACATTAGGTTAGTTCCTGCCACGATGGCTGAGCAGCAGTCGCCTGAGTACAGGGCCTGGCATGCTTCGTGCAGACCTACCAGAGAGGCTGAGCAGCCGGTCTGTAAGGTCATGCTGTTTACTGTGAGCATTGACACTGAACAAGTTCCACAGTGTCATACCTCGGTCCCTGAAAGTCATATTCATACGACAAGCGATTCGAAAGCGCAAACTGCCCTGTTCCGAGGATATGGTAACGATCTGTATGTTGAGGATCCTTACTCGCGAGGTCCAGCCAATCCTCTCCGTACACCCCAACATAACAGCCAATATTCTTACCGCGCCAGTTTGTCTCGCCCGCGCTTTCAAGGCACTCCCAGAGAACTTCAAGCAGCTGGCGTTGCTGAGGATCCATCCGGCCCGCTTCGTGGGAGTTAATTGAGAAAAACGGTGCGTCGAAGCACGCGGGATCCTCTTGAAGGTAGTAACCGTGGCGTGTTTTGACAGAACGGGCCTGTGTCTCGCTGTAGAACGAGTCGACAGTGTACCGGGTGCCAGGTACTTCACATACCCCGTTCCTCTTTTCGATGAGAAACTTCCAGAGCTCATCGGGAGACTTGACACCGCCAGGCAGACGGAGCGCCATCCCTACAATTGCAATGGGAGGGCAGCCGTTCGGAGTCTGAAACAGTTGGTACAGATTCTGTCATGCGAGAGATGGTACACACCACAGCTTCCGGTTCGCTCTGTCCGCCACCTCCATTCCCAGTCCGAACTCCTTGAGCGATTGTTTCTTCTTCTGGGTACACCCGCTGCTGAGCGACTGGTTCTCCGTGCTCTGTCACCTCCTCACCATCACCTCGTGTTTGGCCGGCCGTGAAGGAAACCATTGTAGGCTGCTCGTGGCGTATGTGTGTGTGAAAACAAGGTATCGCACGACAGTGCGGTGTTAAACGAAGTGTCCTCAAGTCCGTTTCAAAGTATGAACACAACTCTGATTTTCCCTGCGATAAAAAGGTATTAGGAGAGTACTAAAAGACTACCTGCTTCGCTAAGAACTACCGCTCTCAAAAGCGGGGTATGAAGACCGTACTACACCGAGCATACAGTTACATTCCTGCAGGATGCGCACAGCTTCTCAGGATATCGAGCCTGGTTCGTTGACTTCAATCTGCATCGTGATTGCATGGTGAGGGGACTGTGCGCTGTTGCGGGACCATATATCGCGCAGACAACGAAACAGTTGTTCGAGTCTAGATGCAGCTGAGGAGATGCTGATTTGCAGATGATAATTCTTGTCTTACTTCAGTAGGGCGGCATGAGCCAGGATACTAATCCTAAAAGCACTGAGCGCGTGGTGATTGGAGTTCGTGGACATCTTCCGCAGTGCATCTTCCAGAGACGAACGCAAGCCTCGTCTGAATCACCTTGCATTAGCCCCTCCTTCAGGCGATGAATAACTATATAGGTGGACTCCGCTCAATTGCCATGAGTTGACGCTCCAGAACCCCCAGTTTGTTCTTATCCCAAATATCCATCATGAAGTTCTCGCTCGCAGCCATTGTCACTGCCCTTGCCGTCAGCGCGGGCGTCTCTGCCCAGTCGGTCGATGACGCCTTGGATCGGTTCTTAGCGCTGGCCGACCAGATCAATAGCGTGCAGAGATCTATCGAAGGCTACAACGGGGGGGTTCTGCTCGCTTTGCCCGTGGCCAACGCTATATACCGAGCTCACACAGCAGCAACAACCGCTCGTACCCAGCTCGCCCAGCTGGACAACCTTGACTCGGCGGATAGCAAACGCGCTCTAGACGCGTACAACCAGATACACCCTCGTCTTCTGAGTGCCATGACAGCTGGCAGGAACAAGGTAGGCCCCGCTCCATGTGTCCAGCACCACTGCTAACTTGAGTTAGGCCCAGGTCTTTAAAGATGCTGGGGTGGGGTATGTTGCTCAGGGGATGATCAGCAACCTGTATAATGAGAAGAACAAGTTCGAGACTGAGATCAGGAACAAAGTCGATCCGGCGTACTTCCAAGATGACCTGGCTGCAGATGTGGACCAGGCATTTCGTGATACTTTGGCGCTGTTTTAGGTGTAGGTCAAATCATGCACCTCACGATTCATCTCGTTTAGCTTAGCTGCGCGTGATATAACAGCTGGATGGCAATGATACGCAAGGGGCCTTGTCCATTGTGATGAAAACTCCAGGCTAGTAAAAGTTCCACTAACGGAAACCTGGGGCCGGATTGCCTGCTCCACGCGCATTCAGCGCCTTGCTTCAACGGCATCGGAAATCCATGATGATCCGGTGCAAGTTGGGTATCACAACAGCTCGCGTGGGCAGGTGACAGCGGGAATGCGCCAGGTAATCACGCCAAATCATCGAATTAGAAAGTACACTTGGGCACAGCTTGACCTCTTTGCCGTCTCCAATTGCCAGGCGGGGCGTGTTCGTCCTTTGCGGGAAGTTGTCAGCTGGACCAAGAGTCCAGTTTGAAATCGAACGACCTCGACTTGTATCACTTGCAGGTGCTGTATCCGATGAGAGTAATGATCTGCCTGAGAGTTGTGCCCTGTCCCAGAACAAGGACAGCTGCAGGGTTGGAGCAAGGTTGAAGAACGACAAAAGGCGTTCGATGCAGTGCCACGTAGCCGATCGGGCCTGGGCCGTTATCGGCCAAATACGGGGGATGTGACCTGTCTGTCAAGTGGATCAGGAGAGAGTTTCTTCAAGCCAAAGCAGTTCCTGCCGGAATATCTTTGCGTCCAATCAGCAGCCTTCTCGTTTTTGGGCTCTGTCAGCCAGCCACAGTCTGACATCTGGAGGCAGCCCTCAATCGATGGCCCTGCCACATCCACGTTGCATGTCGGACATTTCCCTCGAGTCTCGTGATGGATTTCTGTCATTTTGGTGTACAACTCTCGACTCTACCTCCGCAATCTGATCCATTCCTGCACCAAGCCTCGATAATCAGCAAGGCAATACGGGTCCGTCAGCTCTAGCCACCAGTTCTTCTTCCGCAGGCACGGAACCGTTAAGTCGCCGAGTAAGCTGTCCACATACGACAGGCTATCGAAAACTAGATCTGCGTGCCTTCCGGCCAATCCGCCAGTCTCGCGCGGCCGCCGCACTTGGCCGTAGACTCTGTCGAGGATTGCCCTGCCCCGAACCCGTTCATGGTTCATCTTCCCCACTCGGAGATTGTCTAATTGGTCAGACAGGAAGGCTGTGATCCAGAGGGCTTGCGCCTGCGCGACCAGGACTGCGTGAATTGATACTGACATGCCAATGAATGCGAGGCTCTTAGGCTGCAGACAGGTCTCTTCTAAGGGAACGATGTCGCGGTAAAGGAGGAGAAATGAAGTGTCTTTCCTGTCCGGGGGGACTGCGCCGTCTTGACTTCCTGGCGCGTTAGGTGTTCGTCTTGAAAGGTGTGACAAGTAGGGGACACTCGCGTAGACAGCCTTCATCGCCTCTTTTTGCTCCGTCTCGTCCACTCGGTCAATTTTGAATCGCGCTGGAACATCTGCCGTCCACCCTGTACACAGTACCAGGGCCTCTGTGGCAAGTACGGTTCCATCTGACAAATGGACTTTTGCCGATGATAAGGACTCAAGCTCCGAAATGTGTACTTGGATCTTGCCCTCTCGGACCAGATCGAACCAGTTTGTCTCGTAGTTATGTATGCTGAGAGAGTTCCCCATCCAGAACGGGGTTATCCACGGCTCCAACTTCCGCAATTCAGGATGTGTATAAAAGCCATTGAGCTTCCGAATTCTCTTATCGATATATGTCCAGAACCAATGGCAGATGCTTTGAGCGACAGAGGTCCGGTGAAGAAACCTTCTCGCCCATGAGAATGGCCCTGCCCCAGACAGAGCCGGATCAAACAGGGTGAAGAAGCGCATCGTAGACAGCTTTGCCAGCGAAAGCTCAAAAGGCCCGATCATGAACCTCCGCGGCCACAGATAGCTTGGTCCTCCCCCTGATGGACGGATTACCATATGGACCTGTGACCCATTGCGGGCAGCCGTATAGCAGACATCCCAAGCCGACTTGTTCCCGCCAACGACGACAACGGTCTTGCTTTCTGCGAGTTGATCCGCCTGCTCCTTGAGATTCTTAGAGTGTAGTATCAGGCGATTGAACGTCTCCGAGCCGGGGATATGTGGAATGTGAGGTTTCGAGGTGAGACCAGTCGCGAAGACGAGCTTCGCGGCGCGTATTCGGTCGACGACAGCGTCATTCTGGCCGACCGTTTGTAGCGAAACCTCCCAAGATCCGTCGTCCAATAGGTTGCTCCCCGTGACCCTGGTGCTGAGCATAAGATGCGGCGTGATACCGAAATGGTCAGCCACATCGCAAAGGTACGCATGCACCACATGGCCAGGGATATGACCCTGTCCGTCCACGCTATATCGCTCTGCGTCCATAGGGAAGTCGCTGAGCTCGTACGAACCAAACAGATTGTTTGTTTTCAGCCCGGGATATAGTCTCTCACGGGCCCAGGTGCCGCCGACCGACTGAGATTCGTCCACGACCAGCAGGGTGGCCGAGGGATGGACTTCGAGATACGTTTTGGCCATGATGAGGCCGTGAAGACCTAGACTGTTAGCAAGGCAGGGACGAAGCTGGAGATAGGACCTACCAGCGCCAACAATGAGAAGATCGACCGATTTGGACGCCATGACCGAGGCAGGGATTGTTGAATCAGGAAAGCAGTGAGTGCTCAATCGTTCCATCGACACCGGCCACACATCAACTTATAACAAAGCAGCAGGTCCCGAGGTCTCGTGTCCCTCTTTCTGAGTGTTGACCATGATCCGTAAACCGCTTTGTTTGATTCGCTGTCTCTTATCTCGGCGCTGTGTTGGCGGCGTCGGATACGTCCCGGATACGTACCACCAGCACTTCTCCGCATCGGCCAAGATAAAGCTGCTCCCTCTCTTACCATCTCCCCGATCTATCAAAGACTTGACTCTCCTTAAACAAACAAAAAAATGGCCTCCCTCCATCCCAACGCCGAAAAACTCATCACCCGCGCCGAGCAATTCTTCGCCGAGGTGGCCGATTTGTGCGTTCCCCCCCTTACTTATGTACTGTTTCCTTGCCTTTTCTCTAATCACAACCCCAGAACACCCGGCCACGAGCTCGAAAAATATCTCAACGAGAGCTATGGCCCAGGAAACGAGTATTACGAGGACTTCTGCAACCTCATCCGCGAGGGCATCCGCAACAACGAAGGCTGGTGCGCAACCGACGAGCTCGACGGGCCCAAGTACCGCCGCAGCAGGCTGTACAGCCCCTCGGAGCGCACGCGGTTCTTCAGCATCACGACGGTCTACATGGATAGCCAGGAGGAATATCGGGGCCAGTATCACCTGCACCCGTACGGGGAGATCAATTGCGTCGTGCAGATTGACCCGACGGCGGAGCTCAAAGGGATGAACGGGTGGCAGGCGGCCGGGTGGACGTCGCCGGGCGCGGGGACGCATCATTATCCAGAGGTCAGAGGGGGAGCGTTGGTGGCGTTGTTCTTTTTGCCGGCGGGCAGGATCTCGTATAAGGCGACGCCGGAGATGAAACAGCCTGTTTCTGTGTAGTTATTCACATGCCGCGTAATCGCTGCTCGACCCCGCACTTCCCCACAATTTGATGTATACATAAAATCAGGGCGATCCACCTTGATTCTTAACAGCCAAAAAAACACAATCTATCTGGTGTAAATAAATTCGGGAAGCCAATCTCAGTTTAATTATAACACGTAAATAGTTCTGTTCCCTAAATCCCTCCCATAGAGCCCCCCAATAACAACTCCGTCTCTGTCCTCGAAACATGCACCGCAATAGTCCATCCACACTGCATAGCAAGCGCAAACAGAATGGAGGCAATTATATGCGTGTTGGTTTAGCTCTTTTTGAGCATTATATGCGCCATTTGGGACTGGGATTTGCACGAACCAATCGACTACTCGTGTCACGCCCGTGCCCTGGTGTCTGGTACTAATGTCCATCTACTCCGGAGTAGGCACCGACCTACTACCTAGGCAGGCACCTGCAGTAGGTCCTCGGTACCTATTAAGGTATCAGCAGGGTCCTGCCTCTTTAGGCCTAGCCTCGAATTGTTCACCACTACTCATCAAGTCCTTGATTACCACGAGGGAGAAAAGGGAGGGACAGGAGAACTAGCGAGATAGCTATCAGAGCGAGCTCTCCAAAGGGGAAATCACCAACGCCGCTTGTCTGTCAAAATAAGACCTTGAGCTTGTTTTTTTCCCCATCTACCTCAACATATTATCCTTTTGTCTGATGGTATTCTAACCGCTAAACATGAGCACCTGGGCTGATATATTCTTCTCTAACAACCCTCCCAGGTTCATCAACGAAGTAGAAAATAGTCAGCAGTTCCGAACCTTCTCACTGGATACAAACGAGTGGGATTTAGGGAGATTGGTGGATAAGGGTAGACCAGTCGATGCAAACAAGATACAAGTTTTCTGGCTCCGAAGCAATGGACGAAGGGATTCTGTAGCCAAAGTGGTGAGCGACTTGCTGTTGCACTCTGAAGACCAGGCTGACATTTTGCGAGTTCCCGGACTACACTCCTGAGCAGACGGCTGAGCAACTGCGGCGGCCGCGGTCCTCTGAGGCCCAAATCCAGTCCCGACAAGATGATGCACGGGTTTAGTTTGACAGCTTTTATCGGGAAGCTAAGGCATATACTCACATCGAACGATTCTGCCCCAGCAACGAACGGATTTACTTCCCTCGATTTCTCGGCATCATATACGTTCACTCCAAGATAGCCCTTTAGACTTAACTCCGGAAAGCTCCGGCCGTTGAAAAGAGTTTCCGATGGTGAAAGGCAGCGGATTGAAAAACAAGTTCAAGAAAGGTACGCAATTGATTCCACTTGAAGATCGTGGCTAAGGTCCACTCAGAGCCGACCAGCGAGACTTTCGCGACTATCCTGTTGAGTCAATAAACAAAAACGAAGTAGACGATGCCCTTTGCCGGTCACTGAGCACAGATGAGGAACTTCTAGAGGCTGTTATTCTGAAAATTTGGACTCGTCCCGATGGTGAGCTACACATTTGTTCCTCTGCTACCTATGTAACTTACTGTTAGATTTTTCGATGGTCTCGCTGAATTCAGTTTTCCCTTTTCTGGAAGATATCCGTCCCGAGGATGACTCTACCTGGCATATCCGTAGAGGCCGACTTCTAAACTACTATGAGGCGGCTTGGGCCTGTCTCCTCGCTTCTGATGCCGACATTCGTGCACCAATTACCTTTTATGGTGAACCGGACGTTGAGTGTGACGAAACAAATCACCGTTACTATCTTCTTTGCTTGTTGCCTCGGGGATGGAATGCGTTATTGCGTACCAGGACTGGATCTGTGACGAAGGAGCCGTCGATAAGCTACGAAAAGCTGCGACCATTGTGCTTGCGCTTTGTATCATCCCAGCTAAATGGGCGTAGCATTAAAAAACCGGAGTTTTTTGATTGCGAATGAGGACAGAGACTACCCCGGCAATTAAAATCAAGGCTAGAAGCTAAATCGACATTTTGGGACGTCTTGTCGCCCCAAATCATTAACAGACGTGTCCCATTCAAAATAACGCCTGATGTTAACTCAACCACCTGATAACTAATGCACTTAATAGAGCTTGACGGCCACACATGCAGCAAATCAAATTCAGGCGCGATCTCCTCATGCTAAATTTGGCGACGAGGATCATGCTTTTGCCATAGGTTGTTCCCAAAATATACGGATTAAATGTCTGGGCTAAGGTAGAATTTACTTGGACCGGTGGTAGAGGGACTGTTATTGTAAAAACCAATCTGGCTCGCCTAGTGCACAATGTTAAGTATAAACGATTCACACATCCAACTCATTGTATCACCCTTTTAATTGATCTATGTATGGGAGTAAGTTGGAGCATGGCGTTCTTATAATTTCAGGCATTAGATTCGCGGGTCCTTTGCAAGTAAACACCAGTAGGAAGGAGCTTGCGGTGCTGACATTGTCTGACTCGATGGTTCCAGATAGTTCCATCCTGGATATATGTAAGTAGCACCAATCTACACGCATTCCACGTGGAGGCCATAAAGTTATGTTCAGTTGTTTGTCTAAAGTTGGGACGGTTTCAGAACCCGTTTTATCCTGCCGGCTTTTGTGACGCCTAGGCAGCTTGTTTGCATATTATAATCTCGCCGTTTAACCTTTTGATACTTCATTGCCATAGCGCCTTGGTAGTCACCCACCGAGGCGCTGCCGGAACGATACAAGTCTGTCGACCCAGCTTACAAGCGAAGCAATGGTGGAGATGGCACCGTGCTAGAATAGGATAAATCCTCCGGTAAAGTAGCATCCGAAATAGGGGGCAGTGCACAACCCATAGGTGGGTGGGGAGAAGCGCACAGACATTTCAAAGAGAGAGGCCAGGTATATATAAGTAAAGGGGACACGTTACCGGTAAGGCAGCAGGTGCAGGCTTGTAAAAGTGACAGGTGCCATGCTGCCCCCAGAATCAAAGGGAAATAGAATGTCCATCACAGTACGTAGTGGCGCGCTGTGCGTAAAGAGCCCAGTTTCGGGATCCCTGCTAACCGTCACAACAGACACTATTATTATGTGTTCCGGAGCTCTTGTTCCATATTAGCTATTTTGCTAATATATTGCAAACACTGCGTCGAAAACTTAAACTTCACAGGTTTCATCATACATGGTGAAAACTGGCCTTGCTTCATTCAATCTGTATCCACCACCACCACTATCAGCAAGAGCCGCAGGCTCCAAGCCAATACAATCCCAAGTGTCAGGAAGGCTTGAGAGGTCAACACTCTGCAACAGTATAAGCGGCCATTTCAAGGGACTAATCGGGGTATTATCCGGAAAGAGTATATACTGGATGCACGGCGAAATGATTCTACCGTGATACTCTCTATAAACGTCTATTACGGGGCGCAGCAGCCCAGATGATCGTGGAGTGTGTTATATAAAGTCTCTCTTAGCACAGATCCCTGTACACCGGTTATTTTCTGGTTTACCGCGGAGAACCTCCCAGCGGAGAATATCAAGACGCAGAAATTACCCACTCATATGCAATCCCACTACTTGACCAGACAGTTATAGACCATATGCAGCTTTTATACTGGCCACTTTGACAGAACCCCTTGCTCTGGAGTAGCGAGTCTTTCCACTGCAGTTAACCGGGGTATCAACCACAAACCCAATCGATAAACGCAAGATTGGCTGAGGGTAGTCAGGGAAATTGCGCCAGGAGATGCTAGAAACACGCCAAAGGCTGTAGATGAGGTATTTATGTTACTGGATATATCTGTACCGAGGTACATTGACCAGGCAGCGATTATATCATCTGGAGATGTTCGCAAAAATTCAGATTCAACAAGACACTAGACTTGGGTTGGCCAGTCGATCGGGCTGTGCCACCGTCTCAGCCTCAGGTCCCCAGCCAGGTCGGCGTTTCCAAAATGAGCCTCGTCTGGGGAATTGTGTTCTTGCGCTGGACCCCTAAAACCCTGTCCCTCCTCGTCCTCCCGACGCAACCTTCAATCCTCGGTATGGCCATTCGCGATTATGACATCCTATCAGAGTGTATCTTCCGAAGAGGGCGCGTCGAGCTCGTCAGCAAAAAGTCTGACCAACAAGGCCAACCTTCAGGCCCTCCGACTCGTTGGATCCAAATTGTAACTAATTGGTTTATCATCACCATTCCAATCTGCGCCCTCACCGCCGTTATACTAAGTCTTGCTTTCCGCTACAGAATCGACCGTGGAGAGTCTCCGTTTGAAAATCTTCGAGGAAATGTAACCCAACACGAAGCCGGAGCGTACTATGTCGATATCAACTCTAGCATTATCTTGTGGGTCGCATCGTGGGCCAGCTCGCTTGCACCCATGCTCTTTGGATACATCCTCACCTTGGCATCGTTCCCCATTGCGCGCCAAATCTTCCAGGATGTCCAAGCGGAACGGAGTAACCGCCTGCTCACCCCGTACCAGCTGGCCCTGACACTCAAGTTGCTTGACGGCACTGCGATTGGCGGTATCTGGAGCTGGATACTATATCGGATCGGATGGGACAAACGGCGCGCGCCCCAGGCTGGGGTACTGACTGCTGCAACCTTGGTCGCCATTTTTGCAACCGCACTCGGGTACGTCCCACTAACACGGCTCTTGCATGGTCGTATTCTCTTTTACCCCTCTCCTATTGACTGTATACAGGCTCCTTGTCGCCCTCGCTGATACCTGGCTCCATCTACCCACCCACCCCCACCATCCCATTCACCCAACTCTCCCCCGCCAGCGACAGTGCAGACTATAGCCTGGGCCTGGTGCCGCGATGTCTGCGATACAACAACTCGATTGCAGCACGGTATGATCTCACCATCGTCAACATCACTGAGCCGGCGTGTGCTGTCATTGTTACCGGCCAGGGCGCAGCGTACCTAATCAACTCCACAATCGCTATCAAAGCCCTCCACAACGAATCCGATCTGGCCACTGTCTATACGTACCAGGCTCCCAACAACTCGACCCCATACACATACTTTGCGTGCCGCCCTTGCCTGACAACCGCGACTATACGGCCCACACTTACGGGGTCGCGACGCAGTGCTCGCTCATCTCGCGCCAATGCAGGCTGAGAAAGGAGTACTCGGCTGCCACTTTCAACTGTTCCGATTAGGAAACGACCATAGCAGAGAATGAGTGGATTTTGTTCCCCTTCACGGATCAAACGACGACGGAAATCCGCGATACCACAAACCCATACTACTATGCTGCAGCCAGCACCTTCGGCCAGTCCGGCAGCAAAGCGCCGAACACAGAGGACTTTGTGAAACCGCTCCACCGTGCCTGGGCCTTTATCCTCGGCTGCAACACGACCATGTACGACATTGAGTACGACCGCGTGAACGGCTTCATCGCGCGCTTCGAGCCCACGGCCAGCAGCACCTCCGTCAGCGTCATCTGGGAGTCAATCACCATGCATTCTCCGAGGCGGCGTTTAGCGCCAGCGGACAAGAATTCGCCGACCAGATCGCGTTCGCCTTTAGTCACACGTATCTGGGCCTGGGCATAGAGGCCCTCGAGTGTCATCCTGCTCTGGAGGTTCAGGATCGACGCGTCTTCCTCGCGGCTCGCGTGCCTGCGGCGCCCTTGATGACCCCAGTGGTTGTGAACTTGCTGTACGTTCTGTGTGGAGTGGTTTTCGCCGCTGTAGCTCTGGTCGCCTCGCGAGGCGGAGTCCCTGATATCCAGCGGCGGCTAACAATTGCTGGCCTGGTTGCGGACCGGTTCGAAGAGCAGAGGCAGGTCGAATCGACGGAGGAAATGTTCGAGAAGTATGGCGGCAAGGAGAGCAGGTGGGTGGCCGTTGCCCCTGCGCCTGAAGGGGGTTACGAATATTTAACGCAGCATAAGCCTCCAAGCCGCTGATTGCCCTGGAAAGAGTACGGATTAGCTTGCGGCGAGTATGATGTAGCCGCTAGGGCTGCGCAATAGATTTTGCATGACACCCACCATCTTATTATAAGATAACAGCACGACACACCCCAAACTTATTATGAGATAACAGCATGGAGATGTCTAAGAGACACAAAAGGCGCACGCGGGATAATCTCAATTAATCTCCTTGGTATTGAGCATGCCTACTTTGCTCCACCGATCCACCTCCTCAAACTCGTTATTGTCCTTATCCACATGGCAATGCGCGGCATCAAATACGCGTGATACCGAGGTCAGCATACCTCACCGGGCCGCTGCCTGATTTACAGAAGCAAGCACAGCATAAAAAGCCACCATATCCGGGGGTTAAAGTGTAGGGACGGTGGAGAAGAGGTCGTCGGGTCGGGAAGCGGGGCGAAGAACCCGCCGGCGGCGATTTCAGTTCCTCCGAGGACCTTCTGCAATATAACACGCGGCTCGTACTATGGAAGCAACGGAGTAGACAGACTCGTGCTTCTCTCTATGGCCACTGAATTCGTGCTCATCACAGGCTGTACAGCTGGAAGCATCGGGTATTTCCTTGCGCGAGAGTTCGCCGCGAGAGGGTATCATGTCTTTGCCACCGCTCGTCGGACCACCAACATGGGCGACCTGGTGTCGAGCTCAGAACGGATAACTCTACTGCCGTTGGACATCGGGTCCCCTGAGTCTATCTCTGCATTGCAGGAAGAAGTCCGCGTGAAGTCCGGCGGAAAGCTGCACTTCATCTTGCACAATGCCGGCTACCGCAGTCTTGCTTTGGGGATCGAAGCTCCGTACGACGAATCAATGCGCATGGTGACCACCAACTTTACCGGCGTGATTGAATTGAACCGCGTATGTGCCGATATGGTCATTGCGGCCAAGGGCGCAGTGGTCTTCACAAGCAGCCTGTCAGGCCTCATGCCCCAGCCGACCCATGCAGTGTACTGCGCGAGCAAGGCGGCTCTGGATCTCTGGGCTCGGATACTCAGGATTGAAATGCGCCCGCTCGATGTTCGGGTTGTTGTTGTGCACACTGGTGGTGTCAAGACTACGATGTCTGATATGAGCTTGGAGCTTGACGAAGGTAAGTGGCCAACGTTTGCGCGGTCCGGTCACACACATCCCATATCTAAGGCGAGTTGATCTAGGTTCCCGATACAACTATCTCTTACCACAGATTAACGAGGCCTGGTCGAGGCTGGAAAGCGGATATATCGAGCCAGACATGTTTGCAACGACAGTTGTCGACAAGCTTACTCGGAGAGGGATAGGAGGATGGGCGACAGATATATGGGCTGGCAAAGGTGCTTTTTTGGCTCGAACCATCGAGTTTCTAAATTTGAATTGGTTGTACGATAGTGTGTTTGCGCGGATGTTTGGATTCAATTCCTTGAAATCGGATGTCCAGTGATATACTTGATATTTGAGTAGCTAATTTACTCTGAAAGCTCGTACCTAATATGGTGGCAACGAATGCACTGAACGAAGTTGTTGCTGGCACAGCTGGGGACAAATCATAAAGGCTCTGTTCGAAGCGGCGTAATCTTGCCGCCTCCATTATCAGAGGGTAAAATATGCCTTCTCGTACGGATTATAGTGATTTAATCATGATCGTTTAGCCGAATCATCCGATTTGAGTTTCCCTTTTTTGCGAAGCTGTGGCATCCCGGTCCTTCCCCAGGCATGTCGGCTGCCCGCGAGGAGGCTTGTGTATTTGGTGCCCCTAATCAGGGCGGACGGATCACCATGTTGAGGGTTAAAATTGTATTGTACACGGGGCAGAGCGGTAGTCTTGTATAATTCTGATTTATGTACCTAAATCCTGAACCCCGCACTGTCCCACATCGTCGCCCCATTTTCTTCAATCTGGCCACCTTGGCTGTGTGCCAGCTGCGATCTAAGCGCAATGCCCCGGCCTAAGGTCCCAGAGAGTGCTCGTAAGCGGATCGCAAAAGCCTGTCTGGGTTGCCAATCTACCAAGCAGAAATGCGACGGAAAGTCTCCCTGCAGCTCGTGTCTCCGGCGTCGACAGGCCGAGAGCTGCGCCTACTCCGACCACGTCAGATCCTACGGCCATCGGCGTCGGAGAGAACCAAAGTCGTCAACAAATCGCAAATCAAATGAGGCTGATGCGACTATTGATATTGCGGTCCCCAAACTACCGCAAAGTCTCTATGACACGCGAGGGAAGGTCGGTGAGTGGTCGCTCTTACCTTAATCTCAGTAAAAGCTAGTACTAATGGCCCAGTTTACCTCGGCGATTGCTCTGCGCTTTCATTCCTCCAGAATATACAGGAATTGATGGAGCGCGAGACGCACTTATCAGACACCTCCATCCATACACGAGAGTTTGAAGAGCTCCCTCCCGAGCCGGATGACAGGAGTCTATCCTATACCGGCAATGTCCATGATCTCAGAAACCTGATTCAGACCTTCTTCTCAATAGTACGTTTATTGCCTTCATTCCAACGAACGAGAATTTCAGCTCTAATTCCGCAGACCTCTGGAGTGCTGGACATAATCGACCCTGCAGATGCTGAGACCGTTCTAACCCAGTGGATTGACGGCACCCTAGACCCTCATCGAGGGAGCGAAGCAGTCCTCTATTTGATACTAGCATATGCAGGACAAGCTCAAGCATCAACGGCGTTAGAACGGCGCCACGCACACTCCTTTTACCACCACGGCCGGCAAATCGCACTCCTCCACCTAACCGACGACCCTAGTCTCGAGACGGTGCAGGCGTTTGTCCTCATCAGCCTGTACATGCTCAGCTGCTCGAGGAGAAACGGGTCCTTCTTGAACCTGGGCATTGCAATCAGTGCAGCCAAAGCGTTAGGTCTACATCGGAGCGAGACGAATCGGAGTTTCCCAGAGCGGGAGGCGAGGCTCCGGTTCGTTTCTCTACTCAAACCTCCTTCCATCCATCGCCATAACTCAGCGCTAATAGATATACGGTAGAGAACGAATATGGGGTACCCTCCGCTACCACGACCTCTTCTTCTGCGCGATGATGGGCCGCACATCATCAACAATTACAACCGACTGCACCGTCTCGCCTGCCCAGTATCCCACCACAGCCCCGACCCAGGAAACCGCCATGCAGCTCTCGGCGCACGCCTTCTCATTCATGGAACGCACCGTCAACGAGATATACACTAAGCGAACCGTCTCAATGGGTGTGCTGAAGGACCTCGCGCATGAACTGCGCGAAGCGATCAGAACCATCCCGCCCGCCTTTGCGATTAGAATTACAATCTCACCTCCCCGGAGTAGTACCGGTGCCGCCATGTATAAGGATGTACTCTTGCGGAACGCGAATGTCCTCTGCAGCTACCATTTCAGTATGATGCTGCTTACGCGCCCATTTGTCGTGACGCGATTACGCGCTCATCTCGCTTCCGACTCAACCTCACTTGAGGCGGATGTTCCGGCACAATCACGGCCTGGCAATAGTGATACAGGCCCAGCTACAGGTACAGTCTACGACGAACTCACGACGAATGCGCTCTCCTGTATACACGCCGCGATCGAGACGGTTCGTATTCTATACCACCTCCTCACCGCGGGTGCATTACTGAGTAATATGCCGCTAACCGTGTATGCTACCGCACCCCATTGCCCCATATTCCAAAATTGACCAAGGTCGATACTAACGAAAGTAGAGCGTGGACGTTCGTCTCCTCGCTCACGCTCTGCTCCGCGTACTTCGGCCAGCTGGGGAGCGCGCAGTGCAATGAAGAGGCGATCACGCAGGCGCGGCAGATCCTCGACCATTTCGCGCTCAGCAGTCCGCAGGCGCGTCGGTACAGTAGGATTCTGGCGAAATTATCGGATGCGGCTGCGAGAAGCAGGCGAGGGTCATTTATGGAGCAGGCAAGTGATGATCAGTCGGCATGTGACGTTGGCGATCTGAGTATGCTTGACTCGTGGGATATGAGCAATCTGGAAATGCCTGATCGATTCCCGCTCGACCTAGGAGGCGCAGAGAGTATCTGGGATCTGAACTGGGTGGGCTCGCTGATGTAGGAAACTTTTAAGTAGCTAATGCATGTTCTGAACAAGTTGTATACGTATTCATATACTTAGGAGACATAGCTCATTTTTGTTTATGCTAAATGCCCCCGCTGGTCGCTAATCCTACGTGAATGATATCTTCCCGATGTATGTACAGAGTATGGTATCAAGATTTAAAGAGAAAAGTAATGGCCAAGATGCGCCAGGCACCGATCGTCTGACCTGATCGTCTCCAATTTCGCCCGCTTCCTTCCAAATGAGCAATTCAAGCGGGTTAGATTCGCGATCGCAGAGAAGAGAAAACAAAAAATCAAACACAAAAATAATTAGGAGGTTCACGACTTCGTGTACGGCGTGAACCATCCTCCTTTTTCCCACTGTCCTGCTTGGTATATGGCAGCGTTTCGTATATGCTCCTGCCGGATACCAGTGAACAGCGTGTTTAGTCGGTCGAAGACGACGGGCTTCATAATCCACCCGTCAAAACCCGTGTTCATATACATCTGGGCATCCTTCTCCAATAAGGAGGCCGAGACGGCGAAGATGGGTACGTGTAGGGCCGTACCGCCTTCACTCGCCTGTTTTTCGAACTGGCGTATCCTTCTTGTGCAATCCATGCCGTCAAGAATAGGCATCTAGAAATCCATTAGTAAACATTTATTCCGCGTAGCATGGTTAGCAGCTCACCTGAATATCCATTAAGACGACATCCCACGCCGCCAGGTTTTCAGAGTACGCGGTCGCGCACTCCTCTCCGTTGACTGTCCAGTGGACAGTGTAGCCAAGCTTTCCAAGGCGTTTCTCGATGATCTTTGCGTTTATAGGATCGTCTTCTGCCACAAGAACGCGCAGCTTCTGCTCTTCTGGATGAGTTGCCGGATCAGACACGGCCTGAGATGAAGCCTGTGTGTCTGATTGCGGCGGTAATGGCTGCACAGAAGACGCTACTGTTTCTGGAGGAACTTCGAGCTGCTTGTGTGAGCTCTTGCCATCACGTGCACTATCCTCGACTTGTGGCTTTTGCAGCACGCTTTCCTGTCCTTCATCCTGCGTGACGGACTTAGGTATTCCTTCCGCCGGCGAAGCGCCCTCTGTTTGAGGGAGAAGCCTCTCCCGGCTGCTTCGCTTGGAGGTCGTCGAGGTACTGTCAACGAGAATCATGTCCTCCTTGGTAGGAAAGGCCGTCACAGAGTCCTTTGTCCGAATCGGCAAGTGCGTCATTGTCGGTTTCTTAGTCTCAGTCCCTTCCGGCATCGAAAACTGGAGAGAAATTTGGAAGCGGCTGCCCTTGCCCTCGTCTGACCTGACCGTCAACTGCCCGTGCATATTGCGCACGATGCGTGCCACCAGAGCTAACCCTAGGCCAAGAACATTTTTCTCGCCAGTATCCGGAGATTTCGCCCGCGGGAAATTCGCTCCACTTCCCGCATAATAACGAGCGTCGTCCTCTCCCGATACTTGCTCCAGTTCGTGGAAAAGTTGGTCCAGTGTCGCGGGCGAGATGCCCTGTCCCGTATCGAGGACGGAAATCTTGACGGTTGCTTTGCCCGGCTCGTCCTCGTCGGGAGCAGGCCACATCTCCACCGTCACTCCGCCGGCGGTTGTGTGCTGGACCGCATTCGAAATGAGATTGGTGATTGACTGTCGCACGCGCCGCTGGTCCCCTATGACGGTTTGTGGGAGACCTAGATGTGACAGAACGGTGAAATTAAGGCCTTTGCGTTTTGCCTCGCTCTCGAACATACTTGTCGCTTCGTTGAATGTTGTCCGCAAATCAAAAGGTTCATCCTTGATGAGGCTTTGTCCTTTCTCCACGTTGGTTAAGTCAAGAAGGTCGTTAATAACATAAATCAGAGACTTCGAGGCTGAGTAGGATTTGGTCAAGTGGTCTCGCGTTTCACCGTCGAGTGCACCCTCTAGAGCGATTTCTAAATAGTTAACGATGGCATTCAATGGCGTACGAACTTCATGAGCCGAGTTCGCCAGTAGCAGCTTGGTCAAGCTGGAGCTCTCCAAGGCAGCCTCCTGCTGTCGCCACACCTTGATGAATTTTCCATACACCAGACACAGGACAGCAGCGGTATCGACCTCAGCTTCTGTCCATTCGCGGCAGCGGTCCAAGACGAGCTCACGCCACGTCTGGAAACTCTTGCGGGGCTCTAAATTGCCTGCGGTAAATTTGGCCTCATTAGGGTTGCCACCCCATTTGACCTCGGTCATCTGTCCACGGCGGAAGAAAACGATAAAGTCGAGGCCGTCAGTGGACAAAGGTACATAAAGCATACCAGAAATGTCCTTGAAGCCCGGAGGGTAGCTGAGGTCTCTGAAGTCCTTCACAATGTGGTTGGAAGTCAAAACAGAATTGACCTTTCGTTGTTTGAGATACTCTAATAAAGCGAGCATTTCCTGTGTCTGTGGCGACTTTGCCAAGATTTTGGTCTCTCCACGGATGCAGAGCGCGCCGTAGTCGGCGTCAACCAGTCGAAGTAGATCATCCGAAGACGCGACGATGTAGCCAGAGGGGTTTGCATCCGTAGGCACAGTGTTGATAAGCTTACGAGCATGTAGTCGTGACGCGTACGAGAGGCGTTCGATGTTTCGCGACACGGAATCTCCGATTAGTCGACACATTTTTCGAACGGGGAATGAGACGCGCATCCCTCTGTTCCCGTATGAGTGGCACGATATGAGTCCCCAGAGATCATTTGCCGTATTGACACTGATCGACATGGAGGAGCGAACATGCATGTTCGCCAGATATTTGATGTGGATAGGGGACATTGCACGGAGATAGCCATGTGTCATGTCGAGCGGAGTTTCCAGATCTTCCACGGTCCGACACACCAGGCGTGCGGTAACTTGATCTCGGTCGTAGAGCAAGCGAACTTTGTTAATCCGATACAGGTCTCGAGCCTGCTTGGGAATATCCGCGGCCGGAAAATGTAAGCCCTTGAATAAATCAATGCTCATCAGGGGGTCGACCAACTCCGCCACAACTTTGCCATTGAATTCCGAGTCGAATTGATACACGAGAATGCGGTGGAAGCCTGTGAGCTCCTTGACGATGCCCGCGGTGGCATTCAGCAGCGTTTCCATCGAGTTCGCGCGGGCCATTTGCTCCTGTATCTGACTCACGATACTGAACACCTCCATGGCCGCACCTTCTCCCTTTCGTCGGCGAGCGCGTCGCAATACACGTAACGGCTGGTGGATCGACAACGTACTTCCCGCCAACTGATCTGCGGTCGGCATCACTTCCAGCGTGTTTGCCGGGATTTCTGGAGTAATGAGTCCCGAGGGAGCGAGTGGATTGGCCTGGTCGTCTTCGAGTTCGAACTCGGCAATCACGAGGCCATTAGTGGCTGGACCAACGTGCATGGCACACCAGGCTCGCACTGTACCGCCATCCGGTTTATTCACCGTCACAATGAAAACCTCCGGCCCGTCAACCACTGGATCATAGCCCTCGTCGCGCACAAAGTCGACGTGGTCTAAGAAATTGTCTGCCTGATCATCCGACATGATATCGCAGAACGAGGAAAGAGAGAACAGGGCGTTCGGCGAATGACCCAGGATAGATTCCGTATTCTCGCTCGCGATCCGAACAATCATCTTCTCGCCCTCTTCCTCGCGTAGAGCTACTAGCGCTCCGAAGCTCTGGACAGCGCCAGGGATATGGATCGGCTCGTCTTCGCAGGCCTTGAATGAGTCGACCGTCCTCCCAGTAATCACGGCGTGTCCATCATCGGTAACGACATGTCGAAACCGGGACGTCACGAGCCCTTCACCATCGGCGTCAGTGTCCCCTTGAGAACTAGGTGTGAAGACCTTGTCATCTCCTCGCTCCAACCCCGATGTATTTGAACATGGTCTTATCGAGGTTTCGGACAGTCGTTGGGAAGACAGCCCTGAGCTCTCGGGTGTACACTTTGTTTCGCCGCCCGAGTCGAATGATTCTGTCCTAGCCTCCGAAGAAGACCGTAACCGGCCCCAGGTGTCGCCATCGACAATCGAATACAGACGAGCGCCGCCCGTTGGTGAAAGAGGACCCCGCAGGGTGTGTGCAGAGGAATCGGTCGAGAGCGATGGATCGAGAGACACAAGCGATCGCACTGGGTATACTCGATCGGAGGCCGTTGACTGCTGAGCGGAGGTGAGGCCTCCTTCCTTGTCGGACGGTGAAGTCTGTGGTTGCGGATCGGAGGGGCGATCGGGAGGAGGGAGGGATGGGTTGTGACCGGACGACATCCTCGGGGGAAATGAAATTGGATGTCGGGGAGGAGGCTAGGTCATATTATCGGGCGCATTGGCTTGAATCGAGACGCATTTAGAGCGCGATCTCGAAATGCAGTTGTGGGCTAGCGAATCTGGGGGGTGAAGCGAACAGGAGGGTCAAAAACAAGCCGAAGCGCGGGCGACTTCACCTGGCAGGCTCAAGCCATGCGGGGCAGGGAACTGACCAAACGTCGAGGCAAGCCACAGGGCTCCCTGCTGCCGCGAGGGGCGGATGAACAAGCCGGGACGTTCCAAGGAACAGACAAGCAAGCTCGTCAGGTTGATTGCTGCGAGGAGCAAATCAAGTTCTGGTCTGCGCCACCAAAGGTCATGTGACCTTCGGATTGAGCTGCCGCCAATCAAAACCTTAACTCCAACAAGGTTGCTGCACTGGAAAAATCTGGAGAGCTTCGTTTCGCTTCGCTCCTCGCTTGAATCATCCATGTCCTTGTACGTAGATGTCATATCAATGGATTCAGGTACAGGGCCCTTCATACGGAGTAGAATCATTTCAGCCTTCCACAGGCTTCTCGACGTATATGACGTATGTACTCCAGGTTTGAAAAAGATACTAGGACGATAGATCTGGCTAAACACCTGACTCGTGCTGCCCAGATTAGGCCTTTTCTTCTCTTGAATATAAATCTTCCCATATTCTTGAGTATGCTGTACGTTTTGCGAGCCTTGATACATTTAAAACCATCGAAGTATAGTTGTCCGTAGGCATTTGCGGCAGAGAAATATATTTTTGCACTCCTTACCCGAGTGTTGGTAGGCCTCAGCATCCACGAGCGAAATATGCCTTATGATGACAAGTATTGCAGTTGTACTATGTTGGAAATCGACTCCAAATAATAATAAAGAATAGAAGGCTTATAATACTAGTTCACCGGGCTGCTTTTGAGAAAATCACACGCAGGGCAAGGTCTTGGCAATGTGAGCCTCCGGCCTGAGGCAAAGACGGAGCCCCCCAGAGCCAATTAGAACGCGCGGGATATCAACCGTCTTGCCAAGAAAGAGAAAAAAAGAGAAATATCCCACATATTGGGAGGAAAAGTGAGGGAGTAGATAGTTCCGGTCTGGCTTAAAAGTAGTTACGATGCAGCAAAAGGATAAATGTCACTATTTGGACATTTTTGATGAAAGCCCGAGGTTCCGGCAGTATCTCGTACAAACAAGCATCTGCCATATATACGCATTCAACTTGGCTTCGTTTTCGATGCCATGACTCTTGCGAAATTAAGAATAGGAAATGGCAAAATTTCCGAGAGAAGATGGTGCGATGAAGAACGTGTCTTTGACTCACCTTTGACTCATCCTTTAATTAAGAAGGATGACCTCGGCATGCTTGTCTCATCGCCTCTGACTCTGGTTGGCCGGTTTGACTCATTCAACACGAGGCAGAAAGACAGGGGCCAGGGTCTCGTAACCTGAACCAGTAATATGTAGATGCCGAGAAATACTGTGATGGCGGGGTCTCGAAAGAGTATAGATATGCTCGACGTTCTAAGAGGGCGTTGCACGCTTCTACGTAAGACTTTAAGGTATAAAGCTCGCGACTTTGCGACTCTTCTCTGTGGCTGCTCGTTGCATCAGATACTCGGAACGGGCATCAGCTCGGTTAGACTAGGCTTCACCAGCCATCAATCTTGTTAGCCGGCTTGTCGTTAGGTAAGAGTCCTTCTCGTCTTGTTTTCGACCCCTTCCATGATGAACATAACCTTTCACTCGCCGAAATGAAGCACCGGTATTGCTTAAGTCTGGTGTATAATGTGTACCACCCAAGGTTACTGAGAAACCTCTATCATGAAGACAGAGCTGTTGTTGTCTTCAATTTTGTACTGATGGGCTGTTCTTCGTGCTGCAGGGTCGTGTCTTGTATTTGCTTGTCGTCCACCCCTCGTTGCGGGAGACATTGTCATGGATGTGAACAAGGAAAAAGTAGAGGGATCTGGAGGATCGCCTTTGAATGACTCAAGGTAGTCGACAGGGTTAGCACACGCCGTATCGAAACAATAGACCAATGAAAGCATTTCACTCTTTCTCAGTCCACCTTCCCGTCCTTCGGTAAACGTACTCCAACTAGATGACTTCTTGCCAGATTATTGAGGCATAGGATTGCTGTTGTTCTTACTTTTCGAATTCGACTGCGCACAGTCCATCAGGGCCATGCAGTTCTCAGCTTGCATACCGGACAACGGTACATTTGACACCGACACCTGCTCCTTGCATCTCATTCATACGCCATGTCTCATGCGAACACGCGTATTATTGCTGAATGTCTCGATGAGGCTCCTCAAATATCTGCCAGGTGCATGATATGTTACAGCAATGCAGCTATTTTCGAACGAATCGTATGATACGAGGTTGTCGTTTGTCTCTCGACTTGGGGGCTGTTTCGTACCCACAAATCAGATTGTGCAGCAAATTGTTCATGTTATGCGGCTTCCCAAAATTGAATCGCATGGCTGAAATCGTCCTCTCTATATTGGGGATGGAACTCGTATCCTATGCATGGAGGTGCAGAGAGAGACGAGGTCGTGGGACGTGTCAGACTCCGGGTCCTGCTTTGGGAACTGACTTGGGCTGAACGGCGAAACCTGGGGAGCGAGTCTGGGGTATAAAGCCTGTTGAAAGACCGACTTCTTCTCGATTCTGTATTATCATCATCATTGTCACCTTTATCCTCTGATCCTATTGAAGCAGGTTCAAAATGTTCGTTCTCAAGTCCATCGCCGCCTTCCTCTTCCTCTCTGCAGCTCACGCGGCGCCAACCGCAGCCAAGAGAGCCTGCACGACGGTCGCTCCCTCAGTCATTGATGTCCTCCGCATCTCGACCCCCGGAAACGCTTCCCCAGGGCAGCAGTTCACCCTAAGTCGCTCCGGGAACCCCGTTGGTGACACACAAAGGGCCGCGCTCTCATTCAACATCCCCCCAGGCTCAACCGGATGCATGCTCCAGGTTCAAATCCCAGTTCTCACTGCGGACGAACAGATCGCCAGTGGAGGTTCCCAGGCCGACGTCTGGACGACGCAGCCGTGGACCTCGGGCAACCTCCCGACCTGGAACAACCCCCCGCAGCGAGACCAATTTGTTTCGACTTTCCGGTTCGAGACCGAAGAGACCGACGCGCCGTTTCAGACCTTCTTGCATAGCAATACCTGTTCGACCACGATGAGCTACCTGTTCGAGTTGAGCAGCTGGCAGGGCGAGGGGAGCGTGAACTTCGCAAATTCCCCCGGCGGGGTAGACGGGATTGGATTCTCCATGGTGTACAACTGTTGATGGAGCTATCGTTATCTGCCATCCGAGCTGATTCCTCCTTTTGAGGGGGGTGGAGGTGGAGAGAGAATCTGAGGTCAGCCCGTAGCAAAATATCCGCTCAGGACCGCACAAAGAAGACATCTTATTGGGAAGAAGGAGTGAAACAGCCGTTCCTGGCAGAGTGGAATATCCGTAATCATGTATCATTGAGAGCGCGAGCGAATGAGAGGTGGTTGATTGCTGATGGTCCTGATAAATCTGGCATCTAAGCCGCCTATAGCCGCGATGTGACGTACTTGATTCGCTCCGACGGTAACCGCGCCTTTCGACTTAAATACCTCCGCATGCATAACAAAAGAGGGGGTGAGCGTAGAGGACATATGACAGATTACTGAACAATCGTCGCAAGAATCATGCTGCAGAATCTGATACCAGGCTCCTGGTCGACGGGGTTGTTGGTGGCGAGTCTCGTCGTGGTATGCCCCCTCAGCTCTACGAAGTATGTAGGTAACACCAGAGGAGCCGCTAACTGACTCGCTCCTTCGTTAGCCACTCATCTGGATCGTCAATGCCAAGTTCCTGCACCCGCTGGCCAAAGTCCCCGGTCCGTTCCTCGCGTCGGTCACTCCGTTCGTCCAGCTGTACCACGGCCTGAAGGGCGACCGTCACCTCTGGATCTACGAGCTGCACCAGCGATACGGACCGCATGTGCGCCTCGCCCCGAACTTTGTCTCCGTAAACACGGCCGAGGGCCTGCACAAGATCTACGGACACGGAAATCGATTCCGCAAGGCCGACTTTTACAATGCCTTCCCTGCCATTGCCGGCGTCTACAACACGCACAACGCGATCGACAAGTTTGTCCACGGCCGGAAGCGCCGTGTGCTCAGCCAGGCCTTCTCCGACCACGCCTTGAAGGGTATGGAGGATGTCATGCTTCTTCATGTGCGTCAGCTCTGCTCGATTCTGGGACGCGACCGGCCGGGCTCACAGCCGACCAATGCCCAAGATAGCGGCACTTTCAACATGGCGAATTGGTTTGGCTATCTGACTTACGATGTCATGGGCGAGCTGTGCTTTGGAAAGAGCTTTGATATGCTGATTGACGGGGCGAAGCGGCGGATGGTGCACCTCGTCGATCGCGCTGCATATAGACACTATGTTGTAAGTATCGCATTCTTCGCCATACTGCTGTACTAACCCAAACAGTGCGGACTGTGGATGCCGCTGCATCGCTGGCATCTTGATCAAGTCTTTATCCGGCGTCTCACCAACGATCGTTGGAACTTCATCATGGAGTCGCGCCAGGAAGCCAGTCAACGAGCTAAGGAGCGAACCGCGATCGGCCAGGACGCAAAGAAGGATTTCTTCTACTACCTGCTCAACGCTCGCGATCCCGAAACTGGAAAAGGTCTCGCAACCCAGGAACTTTGGGGCGAAGCGAATGTCTTGATGATCGCGGGCAGTGACACGACTTCCACAAGTCTGGCAGCAGCCATCTTCTACCTCGTTCGCAACCCACACGCTCTGGAGAAGTTGAAGAACGAGGTCCGCTCTCACTTTGCTGACGTCGAGGAGATTGTTACTGGAGCCGAGTTGAACCAGTTGACGTACCTAAAAGCCTGCATTGACGAGGCAATGCGACTTGCACCGGCCGTGCCAGGATCCATTCCACGCGAGGCGTCGGACCCTGTTGTTACGGTGGACGGACTCACCCTCCCTGAAGGAACAGGCTGCGGCACTTCTCCATACACCATTCATCGCACGCCAACTTACTACCGTGAGCCCTTGGATTTCCTCCCGGAGCGCTGGATGGAAGGATCAGTATGCAAGACTGTGGACTCGGCCTGGACTGTATCAAAGGAGGAGGTGGAGATCGCTCGGAAGGCGTTCTGTCCGTTTAGCATTGGCCCGCGTGGCTGTATCGGGAAGAGCATGGCGCTGATGGAGATGCGGTTGACCCTTGCTCGTGTTTTGTACCTGTTCGACTTTGAACTGGCGGATTCAGCTGGCGAAGACGAGACGGGCCATTTCAAAATGGTTGATCATTTCGTGGTCTCGAAGTCGGGGCCGAATGTGATTGTACGAAAGAGGCAGTGAAACGATACTTCGAAGTTTTAGCTTTGCAATGCAATGAATTGATGGCCACTTCAAACCCCAGTACACCAGCCAAAGCGGGGTAATACATACACAGAAGACGTGATACTTGCAGATACTGCCTCCGTGGCGGGGCTGAGCTCCCCTCACACGGTTTCGTCCCCAAGGAAAAGGCGAGCTGAACCGACGTGTCTGGCCCACCGATGGTGGCTTGCTGGACAACCCTCTCGCTCGAGCCCGCGGATCCACCAGCCACTCCCGTCGCCTGTCCGCGTTTACAAGCAGGGGTGTTCATCAGCTGGACAGTGCGCTGGCCCCTATGAGCTCGGAAGGATTCGTCCGTGTTGGCAGCGCCCCTGGTTCGGGTGGCTGCAGGTCGGACTTGGGCTGCACGAACTACAACGGCTGGCTGAGCTGTGCAGAGAACTGGAAATGTTTGCCGATGGGGAGAATTGTTTTAGGTAGGTAGAACGGATGTCGTAAGGGAAAGGAGCGTCCGTATAAAGACCGGCAACCAGCTCTCCCTCGGCTTCGCTGTGCAGCTCCCCCTCCCTCATACCCAGCACCCAAAAGCTTCTTCCCATCGATTCTCACCAAAATGTCGCTTTCCCAACTCGCCGTCGTCGCCGACGAAGCCTACCAGCTCCTCACAGACGGGACAATCAAACAATACACCCCATCGAATCAGCCCACCTGGAAAACAATCATAACCTCCAACCCGGACAACGTGCAAATCGCCGCAAACGCTCCGCTAGGCATCCGCCAAAGCAACGGGACCGTCTACCGGGTGGCCAAAACGGTACAGGCGATCGGCACGAACGCTTCGCGACTCTGGGGCCACAATGGATCCTTCTGGCAGTGGCAGAAGGGGACCTCGAAGCTGTGGTATATGGGCCAGGAGACGGGCGGGAGGTGGGAAGTCCGCGATACGAATCCGCACACGAAGGATATTGCGTTCGTCGGCGATGTCACATACCAGATTGCAGTCAACGGGCAGATTACCCGCTACGAGTCTCCGGGGCACTGGGTCGTCGCCGACTCGAGTTACTCGAATACGGCGATTGCCGCGGATAGCGACGCGCTGTATGCCCTGAAGCGCGATGGGACCGTCGCGCGGTTCGACAAGGCAGGGACGTGGGAGCTCATCGGGGGAGCGCCGGGGGTGCAGATTGCAGGTGGCGCGGCGGGTTTGTTCCAGCGCCAGGCGGATGGGAAGATCTACAAGTACACTGGTGGGCCAGGCTGGTCTCTGGTTGACAACAACGGCGACAATATCGACATTGCCGTTGCAGACTCGGCGTATAGAGTCACCACGACGGGCGAGATCTATATTCTCCGGGCGCAAAATGGGTCGTGGGAGCGCATCAAGGAGGAGGATGCGCATCCGGCGCCGCCGACGGATTCGGGGGTTCAGCCTGAGGCTGTCTATGACGGGGGGTTCAAAGGGGCCTCGCAGATACTTCTTCGTATTGGAAATGGCGGTGCAGGACAGACCGGGCTCGTCAAGGGTGAGCAGCAAGGTCTACCTGAGATAGATGGCTACTAACTCGAGTAGTTCTCGCCGAAGCATACATCAAATCGCGTGTCGCAGCTGGCGCAGCGCCGTTCAAAGTCGCCTGGTACAAGAGCGACACGACCGAGTCAATCAAGTACCTGAAGGACGGCGTCACCGACGTCGGGATCACCTACACGCAAGCGGCCGAGGACCTCGCTATCGAGCAGGGGATCGCGCTGTCGTCACACTACATCTTCCGCGAGCACTTCCTGCTCACAGGCCCGCCGTCGAATCCCGCGAAGCTCGATCCAAACGCGGACATCTTCCACCAGCTCTCGAAACTGTACGAAACTGCGGAAGCGGGAAACACGACCCCGGCCGTGCGGTTCCTCTCCCGCTACGACAAGTCCGCGACCAGCATCAAGGACTCGGAGCTGTGGATCAAGATCGGCCAGGTGCCCTGGGCGATGAAGTACTCGAACTGGTACCACCAGTACATGGCGTATCCGATCCAAGCATTGACGGCGGCGGCTGTCTTGCAGGAGTACACACTGACGGATTGGGGCACGTATCTCTCTGTCGACGACACCGTGCAGAAGCAGGTGACTGTCTACAAACATGGGCAGGATGACCCCAAGGATGTGCTCCTCATGCCGGCGCATCTGCTGGTCGGCGCCAAGGCGCAGGATCTGACCCGGGCAAAAGACTTTGCGGCGTGGGCTACTGGGACGGAGGGTCAGGCTACGGTTGCAGGCTTCAAGAAGAGGGACCAGCAGGTTTATTCAACGGCGCCGTAGTTACTTGATTTAGGTCTTTACCACCTGCGTTATGTTGGGATACGATATCATGAATTCATGCCATTTCTCTTTACATGACAGCAACCAATCATAACAGCGCATCTACTTTGTCAAATCCTCCTTGATAAAATCCACCGCCCGTTCCGCAACCGCATAGACGGTACTTTGGATATTCGCCCGTGGAATGATCGGCATCACACTCGCATCCACAACCCTCAACCCACGCACGCCCCAAACCCGCAACCGCTCATCCACAACACCCCCCTTCCCCCGGGGCGCCATCGCACACGTCCCCACCGGGTGAAATGTAGTCTTCGCCTTGGCCCGCACATACTCCTTTATCGTATCGAGAGACACGGTCCGCAGATCACCAGGCGCATCGGGGCTCCGCCGCCCACCCGGCTTCAGCAAGCTAGCCAGCGGCTCCGACTTGCGGATCGTCTCGATGTAGCGCGTGTGGCGCGCAAGCATCTCGAGGTCGACACCGTGCGTGAGGTAGCGCGGGTCGATTCGCGGCGCGTCGGTTGCGTTGCCGCTGGTGATATGGCTGCTGCCGCGCGAGAGCGGGGCGATGAGGCCGACAGCGATGGTGAGGTAGTTCCCTGGAAGTGCGGCGCGCAGGTCTGATTGCGCGAGGAAGCTGAAGTACGCGCCTGTTGCTTCGGTGGGCGTTGAGATGAGCATGCGGATGTACTCTGCGAGATCGGTTTCGAAGGGTGATACGAGGGATGCAGGGATGGGGATGGTCTCGAGGACGGCGGCGCGCTCGGAGGCACCCGTTTCGGCGTCCTCGAAGTCAGCTAGTGGCAGGAGAGCGCCAGAGTAGTTCCCGCCGACAGTGAAGGTGCCGAATTTGCGGGTTGTGTACTGCTCCATCGAGGCGGCGATGGCGGCCGTGTCGCCGCGCATGAACTTGTCCTTTGTCTCGATCGAGTCTTGCACTTCGAAGTAGACGGGGGCGAAGACGTGGTCTTGCAGGTTCTCGCCGACGGTGGGGTTGTCGACGATCGTCGCGATGTTGTGTTTCTCGAGGAGGGCGCGCGATCCGACGCCGGAGAGTTCGAGGATCTTGGGCGAGTTGAAGACGCCGGCGGCGAGGATGACTTCGCGACGAGCGGTGATGGTGGATGAGTTTCCCTCGTTTACATATTGCACACCAGTAGCTGTAGGCTCCTCGCCCGTCGTGGTCTCACTGAAGAGGATTTTCTCAACTACGGCGCCCGTGATCACACGTAGATTCGGCAGCTCCTTCACAGGCTGATAGTACGCGTTCCCCGCATAACTGCGCGTCTTCGAATCCGGATCGACAGTTGCAGCATTCGTATACCCCCCAGTCGCCGTACCCGAGAACGGATCGCCCGACATGAACTTCCCAAGACCGCGGAACGTCTCAACCCAGGCATGCGCAACGGGGTCATCGAGCGCATCGGGGAACGATGCGTTGAGCGGTCCACTACCGGCGTATTCGGGTTCAACGTAGTCCAACCCGAGCTCCTTCTGTTTCTCTTCAGAGGGTAGAGTGAGCGAAAACGATTTCTTGTAGTACGGGAGCAATGTCTCCCAATCCCAGCCGGAGTTGCCGAGTTTGCCCCATGCGTCTATGTTGGATTTGGAGTTGGCGATCAGGGCTTGCCCATTCAGTGCACTGGTGCCCCCGAGCAGGCGGCCTTGCGGGAATCCCACTGTGTCCCCGCTGAGTGCATCCTATCCGACCGGTTAGTACAGTGCATGAATGAATGGGGGGAGACGTGGCGGAAGTAGGTACCTGGGGCACGCTGGTAAAGTCCCAGTCAGAGGGGCTATGTATCAGACTCGGCCACAGACCCGGAGTGAGAACTCGAGGGTCTTCAGTCTGATCCTGCCCAGCCTCAAGCACGACGATTTGAAGGTTGGGATCTTGTGCGAGTCGAGACGCAACGACAAGGCCGGCGGTTCCGCCGCCGATAACAACGATGTCTGCTTCCGAAGACATGATGGGTGAGCGATGAAGTAAAAAGGTCGGGAAAGGAGGTTGCGGGATCCCGAGTCTGTCTTTATGTACTGTATGTCCGACGCTCCCCACCGCCAGACAAGGTGCGATGGGATGGCCCGGGCGCCCTAAAACGTGCGCTTGACTACATAATCGGTTACACCGTTCGCGGGCTGACAGGATAAGGCATGTTTGGAGTCAGACACGGACAATATTTATGTACTCGATCCCATTGGATATGTCGTCTCTTCCTGCAGACCCGACCCACTGCGGTTGGGGGCCAGCTGGAAGCTGGCCGCGATGAAAATAACTCCGGTGCAAGAGCTGACAGGCTCCGATCTCCGTCCATCTCTCCGATAACTAGCATAAGGCAAGTAAAGTTACGTACCGAAGACTCTGCAGGGTTGTAAGCATCTACTGAAGGTGGAGCCTACTGTATTGCAATACCCCAGAAAAGTCACGTGCGGCGATGCAACCCCGCATTTTCTTCCAAAATTGTGGCGGATCCTGCGCAGAATGAACTCTTGAATCCGACAATCAATCATGCAGACCGATCTCGTAGCGCGTCGCAAACAATTCTCCAGCTGTGACGAGTGTCGCCGATTAAGAGTCCGATGCGATGCGCTGAGCCGGAGGACTGCCGACCAGCCTGCGGTCTCTTGCGCGCGATGTACGCGCCGCCGGAAGAGGTGTACTTTTGAGGTATCCTACCCAATTCTCTGCACTCTTCGTCCCCGAGATACTGATATGCTCGTAGTGGATGAACAGTATCAAGCCTGCGGCTCCTCGCCAATCGGCGTCCTCCACTCCGAGCAACGAGACACCGTCTCCTGGAGAAGGGGTGTCTCCGAATACGTCTGCGCCGCGAGAGCCGGCAAAGAGGAACTCACTCGCTACGCTGCGGACTGAAGCTCTTCGGAGTCGGGTATTGAGTGAGACGCATCCTGTGGCACGCACCGACTACACAGCCGTGCCGGACGCATCGGCAGCCCAGCTCAGTCCCTTTGACTGGCGTTTGGCGCAAGCAATCTACTCATCGGGGTTCGATACAATTTTCGGATCGTGGATGAGCAGATACGGCTGTCCATTTTTGTATGCGAAGTTTGAATTTCAATGTGAGTGGAGACTAACGATCCCAGATCAGAGAGCAGCGTCGGCGAAGACCGCAACAGCATCGTAGAGGTCTGCGAGCGCCTCGACCGCTGGATGACTGAAATGTCGCTGCCAAACGACCATCAAACGCAAGAGGTGCAAGACCGTCTAGAAGACGAGTCTCTCCGACATATCATCGCATGCTTCTCCGCCCGCTGGCTGCCGCTCGCCTCACGCGAACCAGCGACCGCTTCAACCTACCAGAGCATAATCCACACGCTCTGGCGACAAGCGCGGCGAGACATGCTGCGCGTGATCAACCGGCCCTCCTACCGCTCAATGCTGACCCTGTTCCTCTTCGCAATGACGCCTGTCCCCGCCGAGGTGACCGAGGACGAAGAAGCAGATGGGATCTTCGGACAGGTCTGCATCCACGCGGCACTACAGCAGATCCAGACCCTGCGCGCGCGCCAACGCAGTCTGCAATTCAACGGGACAAAAGTCTCGCAGCCGACGAAGACGAAGGCTGTCCCCTCGCTCCCCATGACCGTCGAGACGACCGACTTCATCACCGCGGAGAATATCGCCTACTGGGCCGCCATGACCTTTGATACGTCCGCGTCGCTGACGCTGAATTGTCGCTCGCTTCTCTCCTCGGGGCTTTTCGGCTTCGATTCCGAGATGCCCTGGCGACTTGTACGCGCGGGCGCAACCATGTTCCAGAACAAGTGGGAGACCTGGCAGGCGGAGGGGCCGTATGTCTTGTCTGATGATCGTGCGAACCAGATCATCTCGAGTGCGACTGCGTGGAAACTGCTGGCTTGGAAGCTGACGGCGGTTTTTAAGGAAGCATTACGCGATGGACATGACGAGTCGGAAGTTCAGAGAGCGTTTACGCTGGTTGTTGAGGGCATACAGCAGTTTAACGACACTTACCGACAGCCGTTGGAACTGTGCGAGAGGCGCATGCCGTTCCTAGGGCAGCATACCAAGTTTCGATGGTGTGAGTATACACGCGATATCTGTCTATATGATTCTTGCTAACTTTCTAACTAGTCTCTCTGATGCTGCATTACCATCTCAGCATTCTACTACTAGCCAACGTGCTCGAAGCCACCGACCGACTCGACCTCCTGGCTGATACCGAAGACACAATCGCAGACGCAGAGAGCGTTGTCGTGAGTACACTGATGTTCGGCCTGCATAATACAATCACAGTAAGAGTCAACATGGAATCGGGGTCCCTCGACCACGTCGGCGCGACGGAAACGTCTGTTACGGTCCCAATAACCTCGATCGATCCCTATCCGCACCATATCGTTGCTGGCGTACAGCTCGTCCAGAAGGCGGTTGATCGGGATCTCGCGGTTGGAAAAATCAGTCACACAGCGCATGCGAATCTGCGGGGATTGTTCGAGAGGACGCTGAGCAATTTGCCGCAGAGCTCCAAATCGGTTAAAGCTGCTAGAGACACCTTCTCCAAGGTGGCGGATTATATTGGGGAGCCGCCGACTGTTCCGTATTCTGTTGGGCGGATGATCTGAAATATTCTACTCGCGGACATCTTCAATAATTCTGTGTATATGTTCTCTATGGTTGTATGGTATGCGGGAGACAAATTGAAATTGATCAGTGCCCATTCTGCGCCTTGTAGTCGTAAAACCCACGCCCGCTCTTGACTCCCAAACTATCCTCCTTGATCATCTTTTGCAGGTATTCCCTCGGCTTGGTAGGAAGTCCACTCCTTGCCTCAGCATAATGGTTCTCAATGTCTAGCACCACATCTAGGCCGACAATATCCATCTGCTCACACGGTCCCTTGGGCGTCTTCAGGACATCTTTGAAAATGGCATCGATTTCCTGGGGCTCACAGATTCCTTCGGAGAGAGCAAGGAGCGTTTCCCGCTTTATCGCTGCCCAGATTCTTGGACATTTCATTAGTTAACAGAACCTTACAGAGGCGAGGTGTTGCCTACCGATTGTATATATAGCCGATCGAGCTTTGTCTCACGCGGAATGGCGAGAAACCGTGCTTTTCACATTGATCATATAGCAAGTTGATGAGGGAAGGGTCGGTCTCGTTGTGTCCCATGATCTCGATTGCTGAGAAGCCGGGTTAGTGTGCGAATAGCATGGAGTTCAGCTTCGTCCGAGCTTACCTGACGTTTCTGGAGGCCAATCTGACTAGACATTAGCAGGACTCTATCACCAAGTAAAGCAGAAGAAGCTTACAACAGTGCGCGCTCAACAGCCTTCGACTTGATTTAAGCGTCAAGCCTTCTATGATCTCCCCGATTCCGTAGCTGCTCGAATTGGACGCAATGATGGTACTCTCTGGCGCAAGTTTATCGAGCTGCGTGAGGACCTTTCGCTTCAAGGCCAGGTTTTCCGGCACACACTGTAGCAGAGTTAGCCAGGGCTATCAGTTTTCTTATGTAGCGTGATCAGTACCTCGACCACTAGCCACGAGTCGTGCAGTAACGACTCCAACGAGTCTGGCGTGGCTAGCCTGACGTCTCCCGAGGTTCCTGAGTGTTGAGCTTCCGTCCGAAGCTGCTCCACATACTGCAGGCCTTCTTCTAGCTGGCGTTGGTTCAAGTCGACAAGGTAGACAAGACCACCTCGACTGGACCACTGTATGATTGTTAGTATGTAATGCACAATTGCAGGTTGATCGTACCATATACGCCAATCTCCGACCCTGCGTTCCGGCGCCGATGATGACAACTGACCCCTGGGGTCTCTGCGATTCTAACATGTTGCTGCGCGATTTACTTGACTTGAAAACTCAAATTGACAGTTCTCCTGTTTTGAATCAGGGTGATATCAATATATCTACTTTTGCCCAGAACACATCCAACCTGTCGGCGATCGTATCTGCCGAACCGTTACATCAGAAACGCGCCCTTGCGCCACACCGGACCGGTTCCGATGGTTGAGCGCTGATTGTTGCAATTTCGTTGGTGGGATTCCAGCAACGGAACCGACACCACCGGATCCGACACTGATCACCGTATCAGGCGCACATAATTGGAGAAGTTCAGACACAAAATGCGTGGTGGTGGGCCGGTGTAGCTTCACATCAGCCTATCACGTACTCTGTTTCCAGCCCTTGATCGTATCCCCTCATTCCAGCGGCCGAGGCCCTGACGCCAGTTGTGGGGGATTCACAGCGGTCTGGGGAAAGGTCCAGCTTGCTTTGAAATGCGGAGAGGGGGAAGGGACTCAGTCCACCAGCGTCGAATTATTTAAGCCTGCACATATCGCGGACAATTCCACCGATCTTCATCACAGAACCCCACGCAACCCGCACCGACAATGGCGCACCCCTCCGACTCCGACCTCGAAAAGCCGGGCGCACTCGCGCTCGAGCACGGAAATGCCACTCCGACCGGGTCACTCGGGGAAAAAGGCGTTGGCGCAATAGCAGCCGCGCCAGAGTTCTCCCCCGAGATGCAGAAGCGCGTGCTGCGCAAGATGGACCTGCGACTGATCCCGATGCTGGCGCTGCTGTATCTCCTCGCGTTCTTGGATCGCGGCAATATCGGCAATGCGAAGATCGAGGGCATGTTGGACGATTTGCATATGACGGGGCAGCAATATAACTGGTGCTGTATGTGCTGAGATTGAGATCGAACTTTTGGGAATCCGCGGCCAGACTGGCTAACAACGGCAGTGACGGTCTTCTTCTTCACGTATGTTGCGTTCGAGCTGCCGAGTAATTTGCTTCTGAAGAAGCTGCGGCCGTCGCGGCTGTTGCCGTTGCTGATGGTCGCCTGGGGCATTGTTATGGTGAGTTCAACTCCTCAAACTGGAAACTGCAGGCGCAACTAACATAAGATAACCAAGACACTGATGGGAATCGTCCAAAACTACCACGGCCTGCTGATCGCGCGTCTCTTCCTCGGAGTCGCAGAGGCCGGCCTCTACCCCGGAATCGCATACTACATCACCCTCTGGTACCCGCGCCATCTGGCCCAATACCGCCAGGCCATGTTCTTCAGCGCCGCCAGTATCGCCGGTGCATTTTCCGGTATTCTCGCGTGGGCGATTGCGGTGCGTACCAAATCCATCCATCCATCAACACCCGCTTTCTGTGGCCCGACTAACTCAGATGTATGTAGAAAATGGACGGCGTCGGCAACTACGCGGGCTGGCGCTGGATCTTCATCCTCGAGGGCATTCTCACCGTCCTCGTCGGCGTCGTCGCCCCCTTCGCCATGCATGATTTCCCCGAGACAGCCAAGTTCCTGACCGAGGAGGAGCGCCAGTACGTTATTCACTCGCTGCGCTCGCAGACCGTTGGACAGGATATCTCGCGTGCCGGCGTTGTCGAAGAGCAGGCGAAATTCCGCATGAAATACGTCTTTGATGCCTTGACCGATTGGCAGATTTATGTCGGGCTTTTTAGTACGCTTCCCCTTTCTCTCTGCTCGTCTTGCTCGCAGAGGACAAGGATGGAGTACTAACGTGCACAGTGTACTGGGGCATAACCTGCCCGCTGTACGGCATCTCCTTCTTCCTCCCCTCGATCATCAAGGATCTCGGCTACACTTCGTCAACCGCGCAACTCCTCACCGTGCCCATCTACATCACGGCGGCTGTCGTCGCCGTTGCTGGCGCCTGGCTGTCCGACCGGTACAAGAAGCGCTCGCCGTTTATCCTCTTCTTCATGTCGCTGATCGCGATCGGGTTTGTTATTGTGCTCGCTTCGACGGATCGTGGTGTCCCTGGAGTGGTCTATTTCGGGGTGTTTGTTGCTGTTGTTGGTATGTTTCCCTGCATTCTACTTGGTTCTGCGAGAGCGGCAGAGATATCCCGACTAGAGACGGAACTGACAACCTCGTCTAGGTATCTATCCAGCCTTCCCCGGAAACGTCACCTGGATCAGCGTCAACCTGGCTGGCGACTACAAGCGCGCAGCCGGAATGGCATTACATATTGGACTCGGTAACCTCGCTGGCGGTATGCTTACTTCCCTTCCTTTATTATTATCTACCCATCATGATAGCAAAGCTAATGTGCTATCTAGCGATGGCATCAAATTTCTACCGCGCGAAAGACGCGCCGAAATATACCCTCGGCCACGCGCTGGAGCTCGGGTTCTGCGTTACGGGCATCATCGCCGTGCTCATCTTGCGGTTCTCGTACCAGCGGATCAACAAGAAGAGGGATCAGATGGATGTCTCGGACTTGGACGAATATGAGATGGCCAAGATGGGCGATCGGTCGCCGCTATTCAGGTATATGCTCTGAGGTAGTGCAATCGCATGGGAAGGGGGGGGCTGTAGTTAATGGGTGGATTTAATAAGGTATGATATAAGTCAAGTTATAAATATTACCAACGCATGAATAAACTTCGCACGCCCGGACAACGCTAGACGTAAGGAAAAAAAAAAGATGGGCGAGATCAAGCAAGACCATACTCCTCCTTGATCAGATCCGCAGCCCTCTCCGCAACAGCATAGACAGAACTGACGATATTCCCGCTAACATTGTTCGGGAAGATAGAAGCATCCGCAACACGCAGCCCCTCGACCCCCTTAACCCGTAATCTCGAGTCCAACGCATCGCCGAGCGCCACAGAGCCACATATGTGGTACTCACCAACAACAGTATCGCGCACTGCCTCTTTACCTTGCTCGAGATCCTGCAGATCAACAGATTCCTCGGGGTAGTATCGCCCGGCGAACGAGTTCTTCACTGCGTCTGATTTTCCGACCTGGTCCGCCCAGCGCGCGAAGGCTGCCAGGAGCGTGACGTCCGCTTCATGGCCATTGTAGTTCGGGTCGATGACCGGGGCGGCGGTAGGATCTGAACAGAACGGTTAGTTATGTTCGTTAATTAACTTCAAGGATGATGATGATGATGATGGATGAAAGGTGATGGAAGTTGAAGCGCACCATTACTCTGGATATGAATGCTGCCCCGCGCAACGGGATACTGCACACACAACGCCAGGCTCACACCACCAGGCTGGCCGGCCGCCGGCGTGGCAAAGATCTTACTCTGGTGCTCGACCCCCTCAGCCGGGTTGACGGTGGCGGTTAGAAAGACGACCTGCAGGTTAGCCGAGATGTCACTCTGCAGGTGCGCGATGATCTGGTCCAGCTGTTTCGCATGGAACTCGCTCACGGGCTCGGTCGCGCGGATACTCTGCACGATCGAGTCTAGTTCAGCCTCAGAGAGGATCTTCTTCGCGGGGAAGAAGCCCTGCGTGCTCCCGATGGCGCTCAGCGCGCCGCCGCCGGTCTCGGCGTATTCTTTCAGCACTGCCTGCATCGCTTCGGGGACATGAGCCAGGGTCTCTAGCGTCACCACGTCCGGCAGCGTGTGGAAGCCCACCAGGGTGAGGACGTGGTCCTGCACGTTGGCGCCGACAGCGCGGTTCTCGACTTTGACGTCGACGCCAGCGGCGGCTAACACGCCCGGGTCGCCGATTCCAGACAGCTCGAGGATCTGCGGCGATTTGATCGTCCCGCCGGAGACAATGACCTCGCGGGTCGCAGCCACCTCGTATTCCTTCCCCTGGAAGGTGAGGTTTACCCCGGTCGCGCGAGCCTCGTCGAGCACGACCCGGTTCACATTCGCCTCGCAGAGGAGCTTAAGATTCGGCCGCTCGCTGCTGGGCACGTAGTAGTCGCGCCCTGCGTAGCTGCGCTTGCCCTTGTTGGGTCCCGTGCGGGTTACCGTGCCGAGCGTGTGGTAGAACCCGATGTGGTCGCCGCTCCAGGCGTCGATGGGCTTATTGGGCAGGCCGGTGGACTGGCCCGACGCTTTGACAAAGTCGGTTTCGATGGGGAGTTGCGCTGCATTGAAGGTTGTGTGGATGGGGCCTGATGTGCCGTGGAACTCGGCGACGCAGGGGGCTGCCGTGGCGCTTGCGACGGGATCAATCGGTTCCAGAGTCTTCCAAGAAGTTAGCATACATACCCGATCAGGCTCCACGGGTGCAAGTTATTCGTATCGTACTTGGTGCTTTCGCATGTACTGCTTCATCGAACTTGCCGACCACCCTTCATCCCCGGCCAGCGCAGCCCAATCGTCATAGTCCTGCAGAGACCCACGCACATACATCAGATAGTTGATCGCACTCGACCCACCGAGCACTTTGCCGCGCGGGATATGATGCGTGCGGCCGCGGTTGGCCGCCTGCGGCGTGGTATACATGCACCAGTCATAGTCCGGGTTCTCGAACGTCTGGAAGAAGGCCGTCGGTGTGTCGATGAGAGGGTCGTTGATCTTGTACTTGCCGGCTTCGACGACGCCGACGGTGACGTTAGGGTCTTCAGTTAGTCGCGCGGCGATCACCAGGCCGGCTGTGCCGCCGCCAGCGATGATAAAGTCGAACGGGGTGGAGATGAACTCCTCGATTGAGGAGACGGGGGATTCGGACATTGCGAGTTTGGCAGAGGAGGGAGAAAAAGCTGGAATGTGGGATTGAAATGGATAGTTGCTACGGCAAGAAATTGTTCATCTCTCCGAGCGACCGGCATGCTCTTTGTACTACAGACACTACCCCATGAGGCCCCCCGCGGCAAGAGGGGTAGACACGGGCACAAAAAAGGCCCCCGAAAAGCATATGCATTCCAAGAAGTCGTCAAGGGTTGGTATGATAGGGCGTCCCACGCCAACACATCTGTCAAGGGAGCTGAAAACGGACATTGACGTGCGGGGGAAGCTAATTGGACCCGCGGCTTCTCGGCTGGGCCAATGTAGGGGGTAGATTTGGCTCAAGGCGGGGGTGATTGACATCAGGATGCTTGGCGAGCTCTCTTCCATGATTAAGTAGGCGGCCAACCTCTCTGCCGTTATTTGGTCAATGTGGGGAGGCCTTAGCCCGTGGGACAGCCGCAAGGGATACTGTATGCAATTGGGCGATGTACGGAGTACGGAGAATACAGTGATCCGTGCCACTGTCTCTTGCTGAGCAATTCAAGATGCTGGGCGTAGGTTTCGAGATCTTGGGATGTATTGCGTGGGGGCTAAACCAGAGTACCTTACGGCGTCCGAACGGGACAAAAAGATAAAAACATTTTTAAATTGTAAGTATACTGTACACCGCCAACCTAACCGCTCTTTTTATTAGCTTTAAGGTCCTTTGAACTTAGT